>PVJS01004234.1:56150-70429 GCA_004027185.1 Glis glis
CACACACACACACACACACACACACACACACACAAAATAATGTCCTTTTACAGGTGGTTTTTAATAGTGATTAAACACGTGACTAGCAACCACCAATTGTCCATTAGATCTCAGTCAAGCCTTAATTTTTAGCATACACAGCAAAGTCCATTATCAGATGTAAGCAATATATATTACATCAGACCTAAATAGGTCCTGAAGGCACAAGTTACACGAGCAAGTGACTCATAGTGTCCCCAGCCCAGACTCCTGCTACATTGCCTTCTACTTGTCAGCCTGCAAGTCTGACCCCACAAATAACTCTCTGGGATGAACCACGTGAGTTATTAAATATTCAAGAGTGGTTTAAAGTAACTTAAGCACTGTGTGATAATGCTTACTTTACTAAAATGAATGGCCGTGACATCACAGCCACATTTTGTAGGAACACTGAGAGATAAAGACAAAAACTTCCCAGCTGGAAATGTCCTAAGCCTCTGTATGTGTGTTTCACACAGAAAGATAAATGGCAAGGTGTATGGGTCTACACTGCTGAATGAGAAGTGAATAACTGTTTTCATTATCCAAGAAGACGATTAAGAGAGGAGGTATGCAGTTTGGTCTCTCGGAGAGGGCACAGAATGTCAAGATATTTGTGAGTCATGGGAACATTCAGCATAGAAAAATTTCAGCCACGGAGGATCTTAATCAAGTGAACAAGATGACTCATTCCGTGTCTGGCAGCCACTCAACCAAGCCACCTGTGTTCTTGCTCAGAGGGTTCATCAAGTGCCAATGGCAGAAGGGATGTAGGTGAGGAGCATAGAAAGAAGTCACTGCTGTGCCCTCATCTTGCCAAACGCAGATGACAAACCCCATGTCCATAGGGAGGACGTTTCAACCAGTACTCTGGTGGTGGAGTCTACCTCTATCATAGGGAGGGTGGTGATTTTTTTTCTTAATGTTAGAAGGTCTTACTCTAGATATGCTTACTCTAGGTGTGGATTTACCTAGCCTGCCCACCATGCTCCTGCGAAAGCCTTTGTTTGTGGAGTTATAAAATGCCCAATTCATCACAGTGGTGCTCCACCCAGCATTGCTTCTGATGAGGAATTTGTTCTACAGCACATGCACATGAAGCAAGGCTGTGGGCTCATGCTCTTGAAAACTGCTATTCTCATGTTACTCTTAACTCTAAAGCAACTGGCGTGATAGAGTGGTGGAATAGTGAGGATTCCATTCTTGTATGGTGTGTCTACTTCTTGAAGGATAGTTTGAAGTCCTCCTAGATGCATTCTGCTCTCTCGGCCTGTGATGAAGGTGTGTTAATATATCTCCCATAGGCAGCATTCACAGATCTGGGAATCAATGCAGATGAACATGGATACAGATCCTCTCCCTATTGCTTACACGGATCCATCAGTGAGATGTCATAGTCCTATTCTCATGGCACTCCATTCTATTGGTCTAGAAATCTTAGTTTCCAGTGAGGGATGCTCCAGTCAACAGATGAAATGATGATTCCATTAAACTGGACGTTCAGACACTGGCTGCTGGGTTTCTCATTAGCCAGACAGGGTGATCAATATTGATTTCAAAGGGAAATTGAATAGCTGCTACAAATGAGCAGTAAGGAAAAGAAAGCTTGGAATGCAGAAAATGTATTGATAGGAAACTGTCTATTTCTCTGTAGTTAAATTGCGAAATATCAAATGACAGGTGCGACTCACAAACAAAAGGACGAACAAAGATGTTCTGCCTCCTCTTTCTTTTTTGTGGTACTGGGGATTAACCCCGGGCCATTCTAACTCCAAGCTACTACTCCAGCCTGTTTTTAAGTTTTTGTTTTAAACCAGGGTCTCACTAGGTTGCTGAGAGTCTTGCTACATTGCTGAGACTGCTCTTAAATCTGTGATCTTCCTGTCTCAGCCTACCAAGTACTGGGATTCCAGGGATGCATTAACATGCCCAGCTTCTGCCTCTTCCTTTGCAGAATAGATCATTTTGTTCTCTGCTCTACCAGGGATAGGTGCATCCTACTGGGCAAAGCATAATTTTGTTATAGTCTCTGTTCAGAAGTGAATTAGGTTAGAGGAGGTATATGTGGGTGTGAAGTTGACAAGAAGTGGATTGCATTGGCTTGCTCTGTGAATTTCATATTCCCTGTGATTTGGGGTTGGTGCCAGTCATAAGAAAATGTAGCTGACATTTGGAAGGAAGAGAGGAAGGAGAGGACACTATGCACTGTGATGTTTAGAGCGAGGCACCAGGCAGAGTTCACTTGTATTGCCATTGGTTGGCCATCTTGCCTTGTTGGCATGAGATGCAGGTCACCCTGAGCTCCTCCTTTGGCTCCTGAGTCTGCGCTGTGTTGAAGGGCACCTCTTCTTCTGCATGTCCGATGAGTGGACAAGAGAGTCAAGGTTTCCACTTTATTCTCATGGGTCCCAGTTTATCCAGTGGGATCTAGTTTGCTTTTGTTCTCCCTTACTTCTCGTTCACCTTGGCTTCCCTGCTATGGGCCTGGCTGGCCAGAAGGAAAGAGCTTGTACACACTTCACCAGTTCGCTAAATTGAGTGACGTCCAATTCCCATAATGAATTGCTCATTTTTGAAAAAATCAAATCAATATATCTCTCTAATCCAGCCCTTGGTGATAGAACATTTGTAATATTTTTGTGAAAATACTTCTATAGATGTGTGTGTGTGTGTGTGTGTGTGTGTGTGTGTGTGTGTGTGAATGGAGAAATTGAAACCACCCAAAAGCTGTTGGGTGCCAGGTGTGAATTGATTCTGAAACCAGCAGAATCAAAACACCATGATGGCTTCCTGGTGAGAGAGAAAGCTGATGGGGCCAGGTGGCCATTAGAGTTCTGGTACACATCTCTCTCTCTTTCTCTCTCACTCCAAAATGTCCATGCACTCATCCTGTGACTGTTCGCCTGATTATTTAATTGGAATGGATACATCGTAATTGGAAGCGTTCCCACCAACATTTTCTAGCTTGTGAATGAAGAGCCATCGAGATAGGGAAGGTCAAGAGCGAGACCCTGAAACCCTCCTCCTCCTTCCCCACACGAATCAATTCACACTAGGATGATTTTAAAAGATTAACACCATCATTATGAATTCAATGATGCTGTGGCGGGGAGCACTAAAAACCCACATTTAGTTGCAGTCTGGCCACTACAAAAATCAGTTAAGTTGTGCCAGATAATCATGGGGTATCATAAACTGAAACAAATGTTACCTCAATTACAGCTCGTATGTCACATATGGTATTGATACTTAAACAATTTAATGCCGCCTCTGGCACTGGGTATGTGGCTATTGATCAAAGTTAAGAATTGCCATTAAAAGCTATCAATGAGAGATTTAAAAAGTCAAGCCCCAGACAAATGACACTTGCAATAATTATAGCCAGCAAATTATTCATATTCAAATATAAAAAGGAATATGGGTCAATAAAATTTCAGGTAATTCAATAAAAAACTGGCAAAACTATTTGGGTGGGTTCTACACAAAATAAGACATCTAATAAACATTAAAACATTAAATATATTTAAATGTACTATTTATCAAGGTAATTCAAATCAAAATCATAATGTGATATCTCTAAGACTCACAAAAAATTACCAAAGTGAAAAAAGGAAGACAATTGTGTTGGAAGGGGATATACCCAAAGAAATTCTAATATATATATTAATGACATGTAAATTGAAAAACCACAATTGAAAATTACTCAGCAGGACATACTAAAGCTGTAATTCTGCAAACCTTATGACCTAACAGTTTCTCTTCTAGGGAAACACTAAAGAAAAATTTACATGAATATTTAACGAAATACATGTACAAGAGTCTTTACAGAGCACTATTTATTGCCTTACCCATTTGTAGATCCAAATCTGCAGGCACATCAAAGTGAAATGTATTCATAAATAGAATCTAGAGGATAGTAAGATTAAATAATTTACAACTATATCCAATAACATAGCTGTATCCCACAAAAATAATGTACAAAAGATGAGAGAGACAAAGAAGAACTAAGAAAGGCAAAATCAATCAAGAGTGTCAGGCATCAGGTTAGTAGTCATCCTGGTGGAGAGGCCAGTGACCAGACAGCAGGTGGAGGTGTTCTACATCTTGTCACGGTGATGATTATAAAGCTGTGTCCTCTTTGAAAATTTACCAATGTAAAAACATGGGATTAATTTATTTTCTTTTATTTATGTTATAAATTGAAAAAAAAATTCTAGTTGAAAAGGACCACAGAACAAATTCATCGCCTTGCCCAGGGCTATGTTCATTCTTTCATCATTAGCTACAATATAGTCTGCAGGGCTTTTTGCCATCTGGTCTTTCTGCAGAACATCCTTCTGGTACACTGTGTTAATACAGGCAGGCTCATTGCAACCTTACTAGTCAGGACGTAGTACTCTGAGTACCTCAACAAGACACATGCTTTCCATATGATGGGAAGGAGGATCCACAAAGGTTAAGGGACCTGTCACTCAATAACTCATGGTATTATTCCTGCCTATATGCAGCCTCTAAAGATTAAGGCTATTTCTCGCATTTTTGTGTCACATTATATGGTGGCACAGCCTTTCATGAATCTCCTGGATCTCTGAATTCCAAGTATGGCATATGCGACAACTGGAATGTTATTCCAGGGAATTTATCAGGAGGAGAATCAGAAGTCTCTGTGCAGTAAAGAGATCTGCAGCGTGCCTAGGCGGCAGTGCAAGCTGCCTTCCCACTCCTACCATACCTGACACGGCTAGAAGTATCTGAGTAGCTAGCACAGTGTGGAATCTCTACCAAGCCAAAACCAGGCGCTGCAGAGCACAGTTCTCACAAGCTGAAGCCAGGTCTTGCCTTCTCTGGTAGTGAACTACACATCATCTGGAAAACTACTCTTGGTGTGGTGCTGGTCTCTCTCAGGGCTGCGTGCCTGACTGTGAAACATCAAGTGACTTTGTACCCAGAGCATCCCATCCCGACCTACTTATCCTGAGATCCATCAGACACACTCGAGCAGCTGCACCAGCAACACATTTACATTGGAAATATTGTATTATAGATCTGGCCTGAGAAGGTCCAGAAGGCAAACATATGTTGAATAAATGGATGGCTTAGATTCCTTTGTCACTTACTTCTGTTAAATCAATATATTCTTGCTTAGTTTATACATATGGGCTTGCAGGGACTTTTCTACAAGCTCATAAAGGAGAAGAATAGTCTTGTTCACAAATTTATTAGGTTTCTATACCATGCTATTGTGGTTGGGTAATATATTTGTTCTGCACAGGACAGGACTATGGAAGATGGCCTTGGAGGCAGTGGTCGGTGGAATGAGCAGAGCAGTTAGTAGTGTACTTGGTCTTTTACCTTCTAGGGAGAGATGCCCAAGGTAAGACATGTATAGAATCCTGAATAAATAGCTCAGATGTGAAGGTAGGACCTGGAAGAATCAAGGGTAGAGGATTGGAGCCAAGGAAATTTTGGAAATGGGCTAAGTATATGGATAACTGGGACTGGAGAGAAAAAGACCAATGATGTTTGTGTCTTGTTTTTATGAGGACAAGACAGCATCCATCACCAAGAAGGAAATGTTGAAACAGATGGAAAAGATTCTTCTAATGCAAGTCAGCTACTCTCTCCTCTCAGCCAGAACAGCTTTTTTTTTTTTTAATGAGTCTGAATTCACTGCTCTCCACAGACCAACAGGGTGTCTGATTTACCAACAGGGGATCCCACATAACATTGCCTAGAACCAAGGGATACCTTTCACAGTAGGTACAACTCTCAGATCTGGATCATAGGATTCATTGGTTCTGCCAAACCGTATTTCTTTGAAGTGGTCATTAGGATAATTTATTACATTATTGATTAAGATAACATCCCAAGAATAACAACTTGCATGGTGCAGTCTGTACACTATAACACAGTGAATATATAGTTCTATGTAATAGGATGTATGGTTCTATAACCATCAATAAAAGTAGTGTGAACTCCATCACCATGAATCCCAGAAACATGTGTGAATAACATTTTCTTCTCCAACTCATAAGTAAACATTCTTTCTTCTGGATTGGAAGTCCAAGCAGCCCGCAGGTCGCAGCACCCTTGTAGAGTCCCCGGGGATCGCCACAGGACATACAGCTGTGGTACCTGGGGAAAATTGGACCAAACCAGCCCTCTCTGTGGAAAACGTGGAGTTCCGCGTTTGCACAGAATCGGGGCAAGGCGACACCCACTGCTTCTGTAGGCAAAGAGAGACAAGCCCGGGGCCCCCTGCTGGTGACGCCTGCCATAGGTGTAGATAGAGAGAGACATAGGGACAGCACAAGTAGAGACCACAGAGACCCAAGATTGCAATGAGAAGGGCAATAGTGGCACTGGTCGCTTGCACAGGTAGTGAGAGGCACCAGGCAAGGGTCCCAATCACCGAAGGAGACCAAGAACTGGGCCTGAAAATGGACATTATACCAAGCAAGTGAGAATAACCATTCAGTAAAGGCTATTCACATTTAAGGCTCACCTAGTAGCAACTATCTACCTCCATGATAAGAAACTATAAAGGGAGAGATTAGACATAGGATACCTACAAAGTGAGAGAGAGAGAGAGAGAGAGAGAGAGAGACCTACCAAAAGCAACAAAGGTATAAACATAAGAAACCAGAGATTACTATTTTTTTTTTTTTTTTGCGGTACCGGGGATTGAACGCAGGGGCGTTCTACCTTCGCACTACGCCTCCGGCCCTATTTTTTATACTTTATTTTGAAACCGGGTCTCACGAAGTTGCGGAGGGCCTCACTAAGGAGAGAGAGAGAAAGAGAGAGAGTGAGAGAGCTGAGGCTGGCCGTGAACCCGGATCCTCCGGTCTCCGCCTCCCAAAGTACTGGGATTACAAGCGTGCGCCACCACGCCCGGCTCAGAGATTACTACTTTGAACTGACCACCGACCTCATGGATGTGTGATTGTTTGGACTGTTAATAGCATATGAATTTCATGAATGGCGAGTGCTTCATGCCCATCATATACCACAGGCCTGTCTTTGAATGCTGTACTTCAGCTGTTACTCCACCTCTGAGCACAGGTGTAAATTGAAAGCAGTTCATCTCAGCTGCAATGCAGTACTTGCACTTCTGCTCTAGACCTTCGATATCAGCATTTGGAGCGTCTGTGGGACCTTGGCCACTTTGACAGAAGAACCATCCTAAAAATGAAAGGTCATTAACACTCTGACCTGAGGAAAAGTGCACCCCTCTTAGATTCTTCAGCAGACAATGCCCAGTTGCCCACAGAGGTGATCAGCATCGATCAGAGGTGATCCCATAATTGAAATTCCTTTGTCTCCTTTTCTGTGCACTGTATAAGCAGTTTAACCTTCTAATTTCTGACAGTCTTCTTTCATTCCAGTAAGTGATTATTAAAATCATAATTTATTATATGCAAGAGAAAATATTTTTTGTTTCAATATAATAGTCTTGACTCAATCATACTTGGGATAGTAATTATTAGAATATGGATAGTATAATGAGTTGATATATACTTCTGCCACAGTCCAAGCTATGCTATTGCATTTGTACCCACTCCTGAGTGCTAGAGCTCTGAGTTCTGTCTACTGATGTATGCTTTTTTGCAAACTCACACAGATGTTAGGCTGCAGAAAAATCTCTAGCAAATAATGTTATACAAACTTTTTTATCTTGCTAGTATGTAGTATAGCTAAACATAAGTAGAGAGATTAACTGACCTCAGAGTCCTAAAAAGCAGGAAGCTTGGCTAGGAACAATGGCTCAGCACCCACAGGGGAAGTTATAAATATGTTTCTCCACAAAGCCATAGTTCTTTAACAATGAGATTAGGCATACAGAGAAATGACCTACCCAATCCCTGCCCCCATCCTGCCTTTCTCTCTCTCTCTCTCTCTCTCTCTGTCTCTCTCTCTCTCTCTCTCTCTCTTTGGTACTGGAGATTGAACCAAGGGTCATTCTACCTCTGTGCTCCACCCCCAGCCCTTTTCATTTTTTATTTTGAAACAGGGTCTGGCTAAGATGCTGAGGCTGACTTCAAACCTGTGATCTCCCTGTTGCGACCTCCCAAGTACTGGAATTTCAGGCGTGTGCCACTGCACCTAGCTTCAATCCCTCTCTTGTAATTGCTGAGCCCTCATCTGGATTTAAGCTTGCATTCATTATATACATGGACAATCTTTACAACATGGTAGAGTTTCTTATATTTGCAGTTCTCAAATTATACAACAGAAGTAAGAAAGTAGAAATATTACACAAAGTGTTTTCAAATTATGTGACTGTCCCTTGTGGATGGACTCAGAGAATTGCAACCTATACAAGGGTATGTTTTCCCTTTAAAAAAAAAAAAACTATACCTTCCAAGGTAAGAGATATTTGGTGACTTACCAATAGTTTAAAAAAGCAATGTGGTTTTCATAAAGTTAAATGTATTCCATTTAAGACAACCGATATTTTGTTTAGTGATCTTCACATTGTTTACTTAGAAAGAAAAAACAGTAATCTTGTGCAGTGACTGTTCTGTTGCAAGACTCGAAGAGTGAAATAGAAGAGTAGACACTTTGATAACTGAGTGAAAAGAAGAGCTAATTATTACCCAGGGCTCTACCTCATGGCATGTGAGGATCCCTGAGTGCCCCTTGATTAGAAGGAATCTTTTTGTTATAAGAAGGAATGACTCATGGCTGAGATACAGCCTCTCCATTCATCCTACACAAAGGATACAATGCAATTTGGAAAGCAGGGAGAAGGGTATTGTCTCCATAGAAGCACACATCATTGTATGGTCATAATTGTAATGACATTCTTCATCCATTCCTCCCTTTTCTTTGTTACTAACTAGAACAGTATCATCCCTGGCTGTTTAATGTGTTCTCATGTTATGTGTACAATAGTAGTTACTTTAATTGCTCCATTTCTAACCCTGATACACAAATATTTCATGCAGGGACTGCTTCTTTCCACCAGGCAACTTATATCAGAAATAGGCAAAAAATTGCTTTTCCAGATTACGTTATAGATGTCTGTATACTTGCTTAGAATATAATACATGCTGCCAGAAAAACAGTGTCAGTAATAGTGGTAAGATATGGCTTGGATCAAGAAAAATAAAAATAAGAGAAATAAATAAATGAAGGAAGAAAGGTGAAAAGGAAGAGAGGAAGGATGGGATAAGGAAAACAAAGGAAGAAAGGAAAGAGAGAGGATAGCTATTTGATGCATAGTGGTTAGGAATTAAAGAAAGGAGGGAAGAAAGGAGAGAGAGGGAGAAAGCTACTTGACTCAGTGTTTCTCAACCATTTATTAGTACATCTTTTGAGTGATGTACAAATCATAGCCCCATTTCATAGAAGAAAATATTTTAAAAGTACACAGATGTTTTCACCTAGCTCAGAAACACTCCATTATAAACTGAGCATGAAATCTTAAAACCAAGACATCACTACTGGGACCCAAAACTGTCCCTGAGTATTTGGAAGGCTGGATATTGGCAAAAAGAAAAGCAGCAGAGGGACCCTGAGTTTTCCTTGGTGTAGACCACAAGTGCTTGATAAGATTTGTGTACAAAATAGAAGTCTTACAGCTGTGTTTTTGTGTCATTAAAATCTTTAACAGATAAATAATTTAGGTAAGGTTATTTAAACCCACTTATTTGAAATTTTACTGCATCAATCAGACAAAACACTCTTTTCCTGAGGATCACTGTTTGATCAACAGATAACTTCTCAAACATCTTGATATTAGGGAAGAAAAACTAGGCTCTTCCGTTTCAATATTGTCCTAATTAAGAACTTCATTTTCAGCAGGGCATGGTGGTACAAGCCTGTAATAACAGTACTTGGGGGGCTCAAACAGGAGGAGTGCAGATTCGAAACCAACCTCAGCAATTTAGAAAGACTCTCAGCAACTTAGCATGACCCTTTTTCAAAACAAATAAACCAACCAACAAAAATTTAAAAAGGGCTGAGGCTGGCCACAAACCTATGATCCTCCTGTCTCAGCCTCTCAAGTACAGGGATTGGAACAGTGTGCCCACTTCTCTGATCTATTTAATAATTAAGTTTTCTGCCATGCACTAGACCCAAGATACACCATACTGGGAAGAAAGGAAGCACTTTCCACCATAAGAATAAGCATCCACTGAACTTTTTATAAGAACAGAAGGGGTGAAGAAAAGTAAAATTGAGAATAATTTGGTGATTTTTGGACTGAGCCATATAGCAAGTGGCTCTCAGTGCTTGTTTTTTTTTTTTGTTTGTTTGTTTGTTTTTTTGCGGTACCAGGGATGGAACCCAGGGGTGGTCAACCTCCGTGCTATGCCCCCGGCCCTATTTTTTATACTTTATTTTGAAACCGGGTCTCACGAAGTTGCGGAGGGCCTCACTAAGGAGAGAGAAAGAGAGAGAGAGAGAGAGAGAGAGAGAGAGAGACAGGGAGAGAGAGGGAGAGAGAGAGAGAGAGAGAGAGACAGGGAGAGAGAGAGAGAGAGAGAGCGCTGAGGCTGGCCGCGAACCCAGATCCTCCGGTCTCTGCCTCCCAAAGTACTGGGATTACAAGCGTGCGCCACCATGCCCGGCTCAGTGCTTGGTTTTTATCCTCTAGGATCTTTACATTTTTTTTTAATACATGGGTGCCCAATAGGTATCACCTGTGTCTCTTTCCAGAGGACTGCCTGTAGGCTGTAGGATCCTGCCGGCTGGCACTCAGGGATAGCCAGAGTGTCTGGGAATTGACATTTGTTGTCTGGTGGTGCTCACACAATGACTGCGATAGGTACAGGATGATAAATACTCCAGCTCTCTAGACTCTGAGCAGGACAACTTGGAGCTGGGGCCTCTGTTGTCTCTACAACTTCCCTGCGGGATTAAGCCAAAGTCATTCCTCAACATATATTGCTTGATATTTTACCTTTACTGAGCTTTCATCTCTTTCTGGTACTTACTTTTTCTGAGCACAGTAGCTAATGTTTCCTGAAAATGACTGTTAAATAAAATATATGTACATAAATTCCTGTATGCCAACCTTTTGGTTTGTTTGTTCATTTATTTTCACAACTGCTGGATGTTATGAGCAGACTTAGATTGTGAAAACAATCTAGTCTTTTTAGGAACATTTATTGCAATTGTGACCAAGACAGGTTTTTTCACTCATTAGTAATCCACACAATTATAGTATTTCACACCAAATTGGGATAATTGGGGGGGGGTGAGAGAGAGAGAGAATGAATATGAATATGAGAGAAAGGATAGATTAGTACAACCTGGAAAGCAGGTTAGGCAGTCCATAGTCCATTTACCATGGTGCTCCATTGACTGTGCTGGGATCTCAAGTCCAGGTCAGTAGTGAGTCTGGTCAGGGTCTTCAGACCTGAGCTTAAGCAGTGCTCAATCAGAGCCAAAGGTGAGGACTTACCCAGGGGCCACCAGCAGGGGGAGCCAGTCAGCATTCAGCCTCGTGTCAGAGGTCAGCATGGCAAGGTAGCAAGATTCCTTGGCAGAAGCAGCTGTGGGTTTTCAGTCTCAGATGCTGACAATTATAGTCCTCAGGTTGCTAGGGACCCCGTGTGGTTGTCAAAGTATTATAGCTGGGCAGGCATTGTGCTTGTGTGTTGCCTATCAGGGCAGGGTGTTGCACCTTGTGCCAGGTACCTGAGAGGCACCTCTCAGGACATCACGTCTCTATACCCCGAGTGTGTTGTGCCAGGCCTGTGTGTGCTGCAAGAATTACACTTGCACACTGCCCATCGTGTGTGAGTCACACCCAGCTGTGCTTTGGGAGTTAAGTCCATCTTTGGCTTTAATGGAACCCCCTTTTTAAAATATGTGCTCCATACACTGGAATATTGGACATGAGTCTTCCTTTGGATATCTGGAGATAGATGACAGAAAAGGTCAGGTTGAAGTTTTACATTATGTGGATATTGAGGAAATAAATGTTATTTTTAACTCTTTTTATCTCCTATCCAGTATTGCACTATACATTCATGTTTGCTCAAGTCTTTCAACATTTAGATTCAACACCTTTCAAATAAGAGAAATACGAGGATAGATTCTACAAATACATGAGCAAACCCTTATGTAAGGTGTGGGGAAGGGTGCAAAATGAGTATTCCTGTCCTGTTTCTGGTATATATTTTTCCCATTATAATCTCTATCCTCCCCTTTATAATTTGAGATGAATTTTTTTTTCTGACTAGCCCTGCTGTTCATTGATTTATTTGCTTATTCCCTTATTTTTTGTGTGTTCATCAATAGTCACCTGCTGTAAAATGTCAGGCTCTGTGTTGGTCAGTGGGAAATAGTCATGTGTTAAAGAGTTACCTTTCTAACATGTGAAGTGACTATGTCTGACAGCGTAACATCTGACAGCATATGCTCCTATCAATTAATAAAAGATGACTAAATCTCCATATTATAGAATGTAACATTCATACATTGCACATCACAGTCACTTTAAAATATAAATAATGACTAAAGATAGGTTAAACAATCTTATTTTGCACATGCAAGGAAACTAAGTACTAAAAAAGAGGAATCTAACAATTTAAATCTGGTTGGTTTTGCATACACAAGCCACAGCATAGGCATTTGAATCTCCCATGTGCTTTAGCCAAGGGTATTTTATTGATATAACTTCAAGAGCCTGAATAAGGATAACTATGATTTCCACTATGTTTTTTGCTGCCCCTAGCCAAATCTTCAACATTGCCCAAGATTTGACTTTCATGAGAATCCTATTAAGTGCTTATTTAATTGAGCAATTGTATTTAATTAATCAAGTTACTGTTCAGAGACAGTGAAATGTATTATCCTCAAATTAAACATGCAGTAATATGCAAGTAGTCTATGGAGTCTTGCACATGTATTTTAAAACAATGCTGTAAGTTATACTGTTTTCCTAACAGTCATTTTTACTCAGTTACATACTCATTTAAAAAACAATGGATTTTTCTTTTGCCTCGTTCAAATTTAAATGGGGTAAATGGTAGAGGTGTACAGATTTTACATAATTTATCCTCTGTCTATGAAAACCTAGGGACTAAGAGTTAACAATATTGGTTTGGGGCATTTCTGACTCTCCCTGCCACATTGTTTGTTTAATATCTTTTGAAATTTTATTTTAGTACTTACAAAAAGGGGAAACAGCACTGACACTTGGTACAGAGTTTGCTCTGTCCACTCTGCAAGGATGTAATAAGAAGAAAAAGTTCTTATAGCAGTAAAAAGGATTCTTCAAATAGGTGTGTGTCTATGTGTTTAAAGAAATCCTACCATTTACAATATATATGTCTTTTCACATTGCTGGGTAATTCCTTCAAAGATATAAAATTGATTTTCAATGAGTGAAAAATAGAAAAAGGGAGTGCATTACAGGAAAAAAACATAGGGAACTGGTGAAATGGAACATGTGTTTCAATAATTTTGTTTAAATGTCTTTGCGTCTACAGAGATTCTGTTTTTAACAAGTTGTAGCTACAGTCTAGCTCTGGATACGCACCAAACATTGATTTCCAGAATGTCCATTTCAGCTGACTAAAAATCATTGAGTTGCTAAAGGCAAAGAAAGTATCTTTGTTCTTGGTGCTATATTAGCCAACAAGAATTGCTGTCTTAATATACTCTAAACAAAAAAGCACAAAGAATCCTGCAGGAGAAGGCAGAGGCTCTCAAGAGAAACGTGTGACTTCTGAATGTCAGGACCTCTGTAAAGTGGCATTTGACTGCTTCTTAAGATCAATACTCTATGAAACAATATGCTTGGCCTTTGTTTTAGTACATGGGTTTTTGCTTAACCTTTGCCCTTGAAATTATTTGGCCTTATGGTAATATTTTAAAACTGCAACACAATGAAAGGAGCCCAAATGTTTGTCAATGGATAATTAAAATATAGACTAAGTACACAATACAATGTTATTCTGCCTTGAAACAAACACAATCCTGTGACATGATACAACATAAAAGATCCTTTAGGACATTGTGCTAAGTGAAATAAGTCCGGTATAAAAAACAAATACTTTCTGATTCCAATTATATGAGGTGTCTAGTGTAGTCCAACTCATAAAAACAAAAGGAAAGTAGTGGTTATCAGGTGCTAAAGAAAGCAGTAAATGGGAGTTACTGTTTAGTGGGCAGAGACCTGAATTGCCAAGAAGAAAATGCTCTGTAGACCTGTTTTGCAACAAAATGAATTAACTTACTACTACTGAACTATGCACTTAAAACTGAAGCTAAATTTTTTTTTTTTTTTTTTTTTTACG
>PVJS01004235.1:0-70285 GCA_004027185.1 Glis glis
AGAGAGAGAGCTGAGGCTGGCCGCGAACCCGGATCCTCCGGTCTCTGCCTCCCAAAGTACTGGGATTACAAGCGTGTGCCACCATGCCCATCTTCTCTTTTGAGTTGAGTGTTTACGCTTTAAGTTTTACTAATCAGGAGGTCTAGGCTCATATAGGGCAAATGATTTGGACAAGGTCTTATATGTAGTAAGTGACCAAGTTAGAAAGTGATATCAAAGTCAGGCACATTGGTGCATGCCTATAATCCTAATACTTGGGAGGCTGAGAAAGGAGGAGCGCATGTTAGAGGCCAGCCTCAGCAACTTAATGAAGCCCTCATAACTTGATGAGACTGCTTCAAAATAAAACAATAAGGGCTGGGGGTATAGCTTGGAGGTAGAATGCCCTTGGGTTCAATCCCCAATACCAAGAATAAATAAATTAATAAATTAATAGATAAATAAATCAATAGTGATATCAGAGCTAGGTCACTTTAAATACTGTGCCCATAACCAGCAATTACTCCTCACATGTTTACCTGATCAGGGGCAGTTGTAGAGTTAAATACATCAGAAACACTTATCTGGGAAAAAAGTATCTGGTCCACTTAGAGCTTCATATTATATGTGAAAGATAGTACATTTTCATCTGGCTTTCTGTATTTGTGACTAGATCCCTTTCTTGATCTTTCTGGAGGTTAAAAAGAAACCAGTGCTAATACTTATAAGAAATCTCTGTGATGGTGGCAAATACCTCAAAGTCATCAGATTTATTTCATGCTACTATTGGAATATTATTTATCTTTTCAGGGTTGCATGCTTTTATCACCCATAAACTTGGATGAAGTTCATAGATTGGGGAACTTCTTGGTTGTGTCTTTTGATCCTCTGGCACCTGCTTCAAGACTAAGTTCAATTACTTCACCTCATCTCCTGACTGAAATGATGCTCTTCAGGTAGGAATTCTTATATTTCTGTAGCATTCATTTCCTGAACCATTCATTTGGTAATTAACACTTAAGGTTGGGTATTGCTAGCTGATCATCTCTTGCCTATTCACTGTGTCCTGTGAACACTTTGAGGACAAGGACCCTACCATGTTCCTTTTGTAAAATCTCCAACACATATGTAATGCTTGGTGCATAGGAGGTATTTGATGTATAGAGATTTCTTCAGTTGACCTGAAACCCAAAGGGAATACCTGGGAAATTCTGTAAGCTCATCAATTGATGTCTATGTATTAATTTGACATAGCTAACAAATTTAACATTATGGTAAGTTTACAACTATTTCATGGTATCAGCACATGAGAAGCTGTCCCTAATGAAGTTCAATGTGCTCTAAAACATTTAATTCGCCGGGCGTGGTGGTGCACGCTTGTAATCCCAGTACTTTGGGAGGAGGAGACCGGAGGATCCGGGTTCACGGCCAGCCTCAGCTCTCTCTCTTTCTCTCTCTCTCTACCTAGTAAGGCCCTCCGCAACTTCGTGAGACCCGGTTTCAAAATAAAGTATAAAAAAATAGGGCCGGGGGTGTAGCGTGGAGGTAGAACGCCCCTGAGTTCAATCCCCAGTACCACACACAAAAAAAAAATTAATTCTAGTTGAAGAAGATGACAGTTAAACAAAATAATAAAAAGAGATATGGGTTTGATGATCAAAAAAATCTCAAACTGCTTAGCTTCTGTTTTCTATGTCCCAGTATGCATTCCTTTCCATATGGGACCCACATGGTAAACGTCTTAGGGATTAAGCCAAGGGCATTTGTTTGCATGTATTTAGGAGTATGATGGTCTGAAATTCCATGTGTAGTGTTGATCCAATTCTCTCAATTTATTGTTTTTATGGACAGGCAGAAGTAAAAGCATAGATAATCCAAGGAGAACATGATTTTGTTTCCCCTCTTTCCCTATCAATATGAAGAAATCAGGCACAGGAGTTTTGAAGATGATACTAGAAACCAAGTCAAAGTCATGTGACTATAATTAAAAATTATTGTAACCCGGACACAGTCATCAATTTTTTTTCCATTGGGCCAGTGAATTCTGGGAAGGGTCTACATTGAATTATTACCCTATTGTTAAATTGTTCTCTTAGATTTAGCATATAGTAGTAGATTATTTTCACAAAGCTTTCTGAGTGAGGCTTGGTGAGATGGAAGCTAGTTTCCCTCTCTGGTTTATTACTTATATTGTTTATTTTTCCCTTTCAATCCTTCATAAACGTCTATTAATGGATTCCCTATTATACCATGGTAAAATAATATAATTGCAGTAATTTAAAAATTAGTGGAACATAAACCCTAACTATACCCTAGCTTTCCGTTACCCTCTTTTACCCTTCGGCTATAAATATATTTCCCATGCACTTTTTCTGGAATCATACTTTGTGAAACTTTATAACTTCATTTTAGGATGATTTCTTTAAGGTATTCTATTAGAAACTTCTGAAAACATGCCTCTGAGCATAATGCTTTCACGCAGCATGTGTAGTATTAATTTTTGAAAATGTAACCTCAAAAACCTATTACATTTGATACACAGTGATAGAAACATTTACTCCTGGAAATGGCATTAGTGATATCAAAGCAAGTGCCTCCGAAGCTGGGCCATTATCATTACCTTTTCTGTGCAAACATCCTCTCCTCTCAGCCACCAGCTTTCCTCTGGTGAGCAAGCACAAGGCACGTTGTGCAAAGGTTCATTTGGATTGGAAGTTGGCATTTTGTTTGAGCCCATCTTTAGCTGTGAAAGCCAACACACAGGGTAATATTTCAAGAAAACAGGAACTCAGCGGCAACCTATTCTCCAGGCCTGTGACACTTCCCAGGTCTCTTCAGCTAATCAGGGCTCCATCCTTCAGGAATTCCCATTGTCTCCACCTGGGCTCAGGCTGTTGCCTCTGCTGCCCCCACCCACCCACTCATGCCCTTCTGTCTGCATTACACCTGCCATTTAACATGCATTTGAAATGACATACTTCCTGAGATGCGTTTTCTAATTCTTAGAATCAGAAGTCATTTATTCATGCTCTGACATCTTTAATCTGTACCCGTAAGGCAATTCCTACTTTAAAGTATGTGTTCTCGTTACCCACATGTTTGAATGGTACCTAGGCTTGTTTTAATTAGGTGTGGTAAGATATGAGACACAGATGGGATTGTCATGAAGAAAGTTCTTTTTATACTTAGAGAGAGAGAGAGAGAGAGAGAGAGAGAGAGAGAAAGGGTGAAGCTGAAACTTTTATTGTGTTTTGTGCAGGAAGAAAGAGGTGAGGTGAGGTAAAGAGGTTTAGGAGTAGATAAGTTGAGTCATTTCCCTGGCTTCTGGGCTTCAGGGTCTGTCCTAGTTGTCTGTTACTTTGCCCTGGGATGATGAGAGCAGGAATACTGGAATAGTATGGGAGTTAGATAAAAGGAGGTAGTCAGCATTAAGCAATCTGGTTTGGTTGGTGTGTATATCAAAGAAGTGCTCCCAGGCAAGTTACTTACTATCTCTAGAAATTAGCTAGCCCTGGGGTGGGGGGCTGTCATTCCTGGTTGGCAAGTGTCCGAGCCTAGGTGTCAGAACATCAGAAATATATATATATATTTTATATATATTATAAAATGTGGTGACTATACCTTCCTTTGATATAAATCCTTCATAAATAACCCATAAACATGAGTGTTACTGGGAAGATCAAGAATGAGGATCCTCAGCATCTGAAACCTTAAGTAAAATAGAAATGTCAGGTTGGGTGTGGTGATGCATGCCTGTAATCCCAGTATTTGTGAGGCTGAGACAGGAGGATTGCAGGTTCAAGGCCAGCCTGAGCAATTGAGTGAGACTCAGCAACTTAGTGAGACACTGTTTCAAAATAAAAAATAACAAGGTCTGGGGTGTAGCTTAGAGGTAGAATGCCCCTGGATTTAATCCCCATACCAATAAATAAATAAATAAATAATAAATAAATAAATAAATAATAAATAAATAAATGAAGGAAATAAATGTCAGGCCTTGGTAAACGTGGGGTTGAAGAGGTCTTACCATATTGGAAGGTCACTGAGAGACATTCTGAGACCCTCATTCTTCGGTTCTTCATGCCCGCTTCTTCACTCTGCCACTTCTCCCTTCTAATGGACTTCATTAGAAGCAACAGAACCTTCCTTGGGGGAAATAGTACACTAACATGCAATAAAAAATTTCACTTTGTGAGATTTTTGCTGAACGAGTCACAATCTCAGCCCTTCCTAGTTCAAACAAAAGAACTCTCTCCAGCATCTAACCCAAACAACCAGATGGGAAAATGGTGCGTTCTATACATGCTGCTACTCAAGTATGTTTTCCAACATCTTGGTTGCCAGGGGATGCCATTGCTAGTATAAATATGTCACTGATAATTTGTCAGTTTGCTCCACTAATGACAGAAACTGTAACTATCAAAATGATTGTAAAAACTTGTTGAAGCGGTATCTGTCAACACAGAAATTTTGAACAGTGTCTTTGCTATGGAACAAACATGAAGATGGCGTGTGGGATATGAACTCTTCTAGAGTTTGGTAGGCATCCCTTTACCTAGTTGGAGGCCAGAGAAGTCCCAATGGTGGCTTACACTGTAAGTTCAGTGCCTTTTTCTACATGAGTGTGTGTGTGTGTAATATATATTTATATATTTGTATATATATAATATATATATATTTTTTTATTTTTTATTTTTATTTTTTTGTGGTACTGGGGATTGAACCCAGGGGCGTTCTACCTCCGCGCTACACCCCCGGCCCTATTTTTTATCCTTTATTTTGAAACAGGGTCTCACGAAGTTGCGGAGGGCCTCAGTAAGTAGAGAGAGAGAGAGAGAGACAGGGGGAGAGAGAGAGAGAGAGAGAGAGGCTGGCCGCCAACCTGGATCCTCCGGTCTCCGCCTCCCAAAGTACTGGGATTACAAGTGTGCGCCACCACGCCCGGCTATATATATATTTTTAAAGATCAGACTTCCATCAACATTTTATAATATTTTTGAAGTTAACATTTTCATTGCTATTTATTTTTTCTAATGTACAGAGGGAAATTATTTTTTAAAAACAGAATTATTTTTACTTTATTAAATTCAGACGCAGTGTGACCTTTTAGAAGAAAACAGGCCCCATCTCACGTTTTGATTGTATACTTCTTGTGTAGAATGAATGTAATTATGTACCCCGAATAAAGCAGGAGGCAGGCATAGTTACAGCAAGAAAGAAACTGTTGAAAGAATCGCAAACAGAAAGCAACCCAAGGAAAGATATATTGTTGATTATTCAGTTTCAGAAGCCGGAACCAAAAAAAAAATGAGTATGTAAAAGAAAAATATATGTATATTTATAGTGGAAAATAAGCAGAAATATCCCTATCTTGAAAGTCACTTCCATAATGTAGTGAAATTGATGACAGTTTACTTGCTTTGGCCCTCAATTCTTTGGCAATATTTTGATATATTCCAGAGAAAATCATTGAGACCTGCTGTGCATGCAATTCTACTACAGCTCCTTTCCAAATAGCCAAATATCTCCGTCTTATTTATGAGTTTGATTATAATGTTAACAGCAACTACAACTAAACCCACGTAACATACTGGCCTGGGAGTAAGGCACACAAACAGCTAATAAATGTATTTAGTAAGATATTAGTATCTTGAATCAGAAGTACATGTTAAAATATGACTGCACTGCCCCTTTGTAAAAGAAGTTGGTTTTGTTCCTTTATTTACCTATTAGGTTTTACTGCAGGCCATATTATATTTTGACAGTTCTCAAATGAAAATGTATTCTGATGCCACTTAGCACTACAGGGTGGTGTTAAATTCTCAGATAATGGAATAAAACTGCTTAGAAAACATATACCGAAGTCAAGTATGGTTTGTCCAGTTTGGTTTGGAAGTGACTTTGCCTGAACAGGAAATGAAAAGGAGGAGGAGGAGGAGGAGGAGGAGGAGGAGGAGGAGGAGGGATTGAAAACAATGCCTTTACTTTTTAGACAGAGTGTGGCAGCCATGAGACAAGGCAGAGGCTGGACAGCGGTCCCTCTCCTGCAGAAAATGCGGGGTGGCGAGCAGAGAGTGGGGGGCAGGAAGGTGCCTTCTTGTTTTTCTCAGAACTCCTACTGGTTTAGAGAAGGGTTCCAGTACTAAGCCGTACTTTACTTCTTCCTCTTTTATCTCAAACCTCACTATGGTAGTGCCCAGTATAAACCTGGAATACTTCCAAGGAGGAAATTATTTTGTAAAGGGAAGGCAGGGAAAATAGTCTTGGGTGCTTGTCTTCCCACTTCCCTTATGTAATATGTACTTCTCGTGTGTCTTCATGAAATATGTATGGGCTTCTTAATCCCGGTCTTTGGGTCTTTCAGATAATGCAAGAATGAAATCATGACCTTTGGTCATTTAATCTATTCTCTCTTCCCAAACCTCCTCTACAAAATGTGACTGGGAGTCCTGTTCTTAGTCCTCTTATGAAATGAAAGGTCATTTTTAGCACATAAAAATTTTGACTCTGACTCTAAGCGATGTTTTTTTTTTATCCAATATTAAACCCTTGCTCTGAAATTTAACAACCATTCAATTTTCATGAACTTGTGAATGTCATATATATTGTCATTTATTTAGAAGCAGTGATGACTAGAGTTGAATGTGTTAAAATTCGTTTAAAATAAATTTATTTGCTAGTGAATACATAAACATGATACAAGTGACTGATATTTCTAATAATTCTTCTTGATTTTATAGACATGGAAGTTCTTTTGAAAGGCCACTGAAAAGAGAGTGATAAGAAGATGAACCTCTGAAACTTACTGTTGAGAATTTCTGCTTCTGATACCATATCCAGGTTCCCTGTGCTTTGATAAGTACACAAGTCGAACTAAATAAGCAGCCGGGCATGGTGGCACATGCTTGTAATCCCAGTACTTTGGGAGGCGGAGACCGTAGGATCCGGGTTTGCGGCCAGCCTCAGCGCTCTCTCTCTCCCAGAGCTCTCACTCTCTCCCGCTCTCTCTCTCTCCCTCTCTCTCTCTCTCTACTTAGTGAGGCCCTCTGCAACTTCGTGAGACCCGGTTTCAAAATAAAGTATGAAAAATAGGGCTAGGGGTGTAGCGCAGAGGTAGAATGCCCCTGGGTTCGATCCCCGGTACTGCAAAAAAAAAAAAAAAAAACCCAAAAAACTAAATAAGCATGGTTAAAACAGAAAATAAGTCATCAATAATTAAGATTTGGGGCTCTATTTGAAAATATGGCCAATGGTTTCTGTTCCACACATATTTGACTTAGTTTGGTTCATTGTTTTGGTTACTGGAGTATAGGTATAGAAGGAAGTGATGTGTTTTCAGCTTGGGAAATACGTTATAATTATGTTGGCAACTCCACATTTTTAGATATATGGTCCACCTGATAGAAGTCTTATTAATCTTTATGGTAGGTAGCTGATGAGAGACATTTGGTAGTTGAATGTGGCATGGAGGAAGGTTATTTAAGGTTAGATTAAAATACCTAATATAGGAGATTCCATTGTAACTATCGATAGGGAAAGTAAAGGCACTGATACACAACTGCAGAGAAATCAGCAATTCTATTTCTTGCTAGGAGTGTGGGTACAGTGGAGAACTTATTAGCAAGCAAGATTTCCCATGGGGTGTCACAACAGGGCAACAGCTTAGTAAAAATGCACAGTTGAGTTCTTTCCTTGATATACCACTATGTGAGAAATTTTATATCCCTCCTTTTTACAGCCCACATTACCACGTTACTTGTTATTTGTAAATTATCATTTTAAATATTTAAATGCTATTCTACCATATAAAGGTACAAAATTTACCTCTTATTCTGTTGTTGTTTATATTATTTCTATTTATGCTTTATTATTAATGTCATGATAAATATCTTTGCTCAAATAGCCATTTTAGTTTGTAATTATTTCCTTGCATGGGATTTTCAAATATAAAATAGTAAATAAAAAATTATTGTAAAGGTTCTCTGTATGTCTGATAGTTTGCATACTCTTCTTTAGAGAAGTCTGAACCAGGCGTGGTGGCGCACGCTTGTAATCCCAGTACTTGGGAGGCTGAGACCGGAGGATCGCAGGTTCACGGCCAGCCTCAGGTACTTAGTGAGGCCCTCTGCAACTTAGTGAGACCCTGTTTCAAAATAAAGAATAAAAAATAGGGCTGGGAGTGTAGCTTGGAGGTAGAATGCCCCTGGGTTCCATCCCCAGTACCGCAAAAAAAAAAAAAAAAAAAAAAAAATATATATATATATATATATATATATATAAAAAGAGAAGTCTTTCCAGAGCTGCTTACAGAGGCTTTATCTATTTCCTTGGTTAACCATGTTGAGTAATTAAACCTTAGTCTTTTTCATTTAAGAGAAGAAAAATGGTACCTCCTTTGAAGTGCTTTCTTTGGAAGGAAAGTTTTCCTTCTAGTTTATTCATACATCTAGCATACTATGAAGATCTACTATGAAGATCTACTAGGTCTCAGATAATGGATTGGGATCTAGGAACACAGCAGAAAAAAAAATTCTACATCTCGAAACTCATGTTCTCAAGAATGCAGACAGTAAAGAAAAATGAAGGAGGGTGATGGATAAAGACAGTGGCAATGACTGCTTTTGAAGGGCAGGTCAAGGAAGACCACTCTGAAATGGTGATATTTGAGCAGAGATATCTGTGTAGTGAACAGACAATCCGTGGAAATATTTGGGCCACAGCATGCATGCAGAAGGAACCACGGGCAAAGACTTTGAGGCAGGCATATATCTGGTATATTGAGCAATGGTGAGGAAGACAGCATAGCTGGTGGGGAGTGAGAGGTGGCGCATGGAAGTAAAGGACTTTAATGAAGTAGTTGGGGGCAAGACGGCGTAGACATGGATAAAGACTTTTACTGAAAAGTCTGTTCTTTCTTGCCTCCTTCACTAGTAGGAGTCAATATATGTGTAAGTATGTTTTGGGATTGAATCTTTTCTACTTTATTTTTCCATCCCTGTGTTCATAGCACATTATCTCACTTATTTTGGCTTTAAAATAAATCTTGATATTTAGTATTATGAATACTTATATCTTGTTCTTTTCCTACAAGGGTGTCTTAAAGATACCCTTTCATATAAATTTTAGAAACGATCTCATCAAGATGAGCAACTATGCAAATAATAAAAATTGGCTGGAATTTGGTAGAGAATAAATTGAAACTATAAATTGATTTTAAATCTTTAAAATAGTGACCCTTTGTCTCGGTTAACATTCTCACTACTATAACCCAAAAGACCCGACCACACAACTTAAAGGAAGGAAGACTTATCTGTTCACAGTTGTTTGGAAATTCTGGGTTCCTTCCATGTGAGGCCGGGGTCTGAAGCTCAGAGCAAGGAGACCTGAAGCAAAGCGTGAGCAGGGGGAGGAGGAAGGATATATAATCCCCAAGGCCACAACCCCAGAGACCCCTTTTTAGTGGCCAAGCCCCACTTCCAACACTGACACTCTGTTTTTGTGAGGGCTAGAGAAACATTGTAAATCCAAACCATTACACCCTTCTAATTCATAAATACGATAACTGTCACAATTTATTAAGATCTATCTCTCCTCCTCCACTTCCTCCTCTTCCTCCTCCTCCTAGAGGAAGAAGGAAAATGAAACAAAGGAAAATGAAGCAGGGTGATGGATAAATGACAATGGCAATTTCTTCTTCTCCTCCTCCTCCTCCTCCTCCTTCTTCTTCTTCTTCTTTCTTCTTTCTTCTTTCTTCTTTCTTCTTTCTTCTTCTGTGGGACTGGGGATTGAACCCAGGGGCATTCTACCTCTGAGCTACACCCCTAGCCCTTTTTTTTATTTTTTATTTTGAAACAGGGTCTCACTAAGTTGCTGAGACTGTCCTCCAACTTCCAATTTTCCTGTCTCAGCCTCCCAAGTACTGGGATTACAGGTATGTGCCACCATGCATAGCAAGATCTTCTTTAATGTTTCTTAATTAAGTTTTATAAGTTCGGAAATCTTACAGGTGTTTTATTATATTTATTATTGGGCATATTTTAACCATTATAAGTGGTATCTCTATATTATTTTTATTTGTATATTAAAATAAAATTTGTTAAACTGACTGATTCTAGTAATCTCAGTAAACTTTATCACTAAACAAGCCTATTCTTGTATTTTGAAAATCCTACGTGTGTAATTATATCACCCAAGAATAATAAGATTCATTACTTCTTATCTAATTTTTCTTTTCTTTTCTTCTATTACTAAACTGGGTAGGACTTCTAGTTCTGAACCATATCCTCGTCATGTACATACTTGCAAAGGAAATATTTTTTAATATTTAATCGTTAAGGATGTAAGGTAGGTATTCTGAAAATAGATGTCTTTTATCAATTAAGGAACTGGCTTCTATTCCTAGTTTGCTAAAAGATTTTCTCTTTTAATAGCATGTTCATTATAATTTTTAATTTTGTTATTGAAAAAAATCACATCTACTGATACAATAATAAAAATTTCCCTTTAATCAAATAATTACTAATTTGCTTTCTAATAATTAAGCTAACCTTACATTCTTATCATAGTCAATTTGGTTATGATATATTATGCTTTTGCTATATTATTAAATTTCATTTGATATTTTACACTTTTAATTTTCTGGCATGTCTATTCATAAATAAAAATTTGAAGTTATTTTACGTCTTATTTTTTTCCTTGTGGGATTTTGATTTCAATATTATGATGTTTTCCTAAAATGAGTTACACATATTATCAGATGTTTTGTTTTATGATAAGATAGTGTAAGAGGAAATTTATATATTCATTAATTTTTGAAAGAACTTTCCAGTTGAGCCATATGAGACTAATGTTTTCTTTATAAAAAGGGTTTATTAATAAAAAAACTAATGATTTCTTTTCTTTTATGCATATAGGAAAATTCAGGATTTCTCTTACTTTTTCCTACCACTTTTTCTTGAGTTTTGCTAAATTATCTTTTAAAGGGATTTTTAAAAATTTCCAAATTTATTATTGTAAAATTTTAAAATATTCTCATATTATTTTAGTATCTATAGTATTGAGGGTGATAATTCCTTTTTATTCCTAATATTGGTTATTTGTGTCTTTTCTCTTTTTTTATGACCATCCCTCTCAAAGGTTGTTTGTATTACAATTATTTTAATTAACTACTTTTTCTTTGTTATTCCTCTCTATATTTGTTTTCTTTGTTTATTCTCTTCTGTTGTGATTAGCACTTCCTTTCTTCTATGTTCTTTGAAGTTATTTTGCCCTTTTATTTACCGTCTTCAAATAAATACTTAACTCATTAATTTTCATAGTGTCTTTATTTATAATATATGCATTAAAGGCTACATATTTTTCCTGTGAAAAAATACTACTTCAGTTTCATCCCCAAATTCAGTTAGTTCATATTATTTTCTGTTTCCTGCTATAATTTCTAATTATGTAGAGATTTTCTAGCTACATATTTTTTCTTTTTCTCCAATACTTTGTATCTGGTTTAATTATGTTGTAATCAGAAGCTATCTTCTATGTGATTTCAGTCTTTTGAAATTTATTGAATTTTGCCTTCTAATTTTATAACAATTTATAAAACAGTTTAACATGTGCTCTTATAACATGTTCATTCTGCAGTTGTAGACTATAGGTTTCAATGTTAAGTTCAGGTTCTACATATATCCAGACACTTATAAATATGCTTATTTGTTGCTCTTACATCTTTTAAAATTTTGCTCCCATTCCTATGAATTACTGAAAATTTTATGTTAAAATCTCCACTGAGATTTTGGATTTGTATAATTTTCTTTGTACAACTGTCAATTTCACTTTACATATTTTGAGGCTCTGCCATCTGAGATAAAAACATATATAATTGTTATATTTTCCTGGTGAATTGAACCTTTTATAATGATTAATACAGGCATACCCATTTCCCCCCTATAGTTTATTAATCTTTGTTATTTAACTGAAACGGTCCATTTACAAATATGCGTGCTTTCCTTTATTACTGAATAATGTTAGATTCTCAATTAAACCTGATACATTATTTTGTTTTCCTCAATTGTATTCCATTCTATATTTTTCCTTTCCTTTTTTCTTACTTATAAATTGATTATATTTTAATTCCTTTCCTCTTTACTAGTTCAGGTGTTAGAAACTCAGTTTATATTATAGTAGCAGTTATCCTAAATTTCTAACATACAATGTTAGTTTAGCAAAGGCTATGGTTAATCTGTATCTTTCTCCTGAATAACACAAGGACCATTTTATTCTTGGTGTCCAGCTCTTCCGGATCCCAGCTTAATCCATGGTGTATATCCTATGATACTTTCCACCTTGAGCAGACTCAAGGTCATTATTTATGCCCTTGTAACTTGAAAATACCGCCTATCTTTAGCCCAAGTTTATATAATTATGGAAATACTGTCAGGGAAAAATAATCTGGTCCTCCCTTAAACTAGAATCTCTGCTCTCTGGGCTGTACCTCAAAATATTTTAGATATATTAGAAACGCATAATTTTGTAATTGTAGATGAACTTTAGGATGTAAATCAGTACAGAAAAAATAACAAGGAAGGTTAATTTATATATATATATATATATATATATATAACAAGGAAGGTTATATATAAAAAGTAGTAATATTTTCCTGCTGTATGTATAGCAAGTTTTAGAGTTTTTATTTAGCTTTTAAAGTTAAATAAAACTTTTAAGAATTATCTTTTTACCTATGCTTATAAAGGTTATTACACCTTGTGATTAGTTATCTATTTATTTACATTTTTCTCACTTGTTACAGTTTGTTTTTACACTAAATCTTTAATCCACCTGTATTCTTTAGTACCAGGTGTGTCATGAGGAACCAAATGATCTTTCTTCCAAATAGCCTAAATTGTTACCAGAATAATCTGTTGAAATTATCTTCTAATACTCTATTAACTTAATACCTCCTTTGATTTTATTTCATTGATAAAATAGTCTGCACTTGTATTTGTTAGCATACTAACTTAACTATTGCACTCTCATAGTCTATTTTATTCTAAGTCTAGTTTCCATGGATTACTCTTATTTCAAAAATCAATATAAAAGCCGGGTGTGATGGCGCACGCTTGTAATCCCAGTACTTGGAAGGCTGAGACAGGTTTGTGGCCAGCCTCAGCTACTTAGTGAGGCACTCCGAAACTTAGTGAGTCCCTGTTTCAAAATAAAAAATAAAAAATAGGTCTGGGGGTGTAGCTCAGAGGTAGAAGTCCCCTGAGTTCAATCCCCAGTACTGCAAAAAAAAAAAAATCAATATAAGTATTTTAAAATTTGCAAGTTTTAAATATTAATTTAATAAATGCCAGGATCATATTTGTTCATAATTTTGAGTGAAATAATGCCCTTAGCTCATTCATGCTTACAAAAAGTAAAAAACATAAATAACAGCTTTCAGTGCCTGTAGTTTAGGTGTATTACCAGTTTATTGCTATAAATATTGTTGGCCTAAAGCAGACTAGAGGCACATACTGAAACACATACATTTATGAACTGTGTACACTTCTCTCTTTTGTTCTGAGCATTCTAACGCAAAAACATGAACAAATAAGATCTATACATTCCTTACTATTTGGATGTGTGAAAATAGAAGAAAATATGAATTACTTTAGATAAATTATTTATGTTTTCACAAATACTAGCAAAGAAGGATTCTGTCATCTAGTTCGGGTTCAGCAATGGAATACATTTCTGAATTCTTGACTATTTTCAGAAAGTATGATGTATTATTCAGAAAAAATTTATTTTATAATGGTTAGCAAAAGAGTATATTAAAGAAAGACTAATATGGATAATTTAAAAATTCATTGCCTAATTTTTGACAGTAGATTAAAAATTTATGTTTGTATGATTAAAAATACTTTTGATTGAGGCTGACAACTCTGTCATGATAAGTAATAAACTTTTAAAGATATACTATAGCTGGGTGCAGTGGTGCATGCCTGTAATCCCAGTATTTGGAAGACTAAGACAGGAGGATTGCAGGTTTGCACCCACCTCAGCAACTTAGCAAGGCCTCTGCAACTTAGTGAGTCCCTGTTTCAAATTTAAAAATCAAGCCAGGCGTGGTGGCGCATGCTTGTAATCCCAGTACTTGGGAGGCTGAGACCAGAGGATCTGGGTTTGCGGCCAGCCTCAGCTACTTAGTGAGGCCCTCCGCAACTTAGTGAGACCCGGTTTCAAAATAAAGAATAAAAAAGTAGGACTGGGGTGTAGCTGGAGGTAGAATGCCCCTGGGTTCAATCCCAGTACTTCAAAAAAAAAAAAAAAAGTCAAATAGGGCTGGGATTGTAGCTCAGAGGTAGAATGCCCCTGGGTTCAATCCCAGTACCACAAACAAACAAAAAACTCAATGAAGATATATTAAAACAAAGAACAAAAACTGTTCTTGATAATAATCTTTAATTCCGATGAGATGGGATGTGTTCAGGATGGTATGACTGTAGACAATAATCTTTAATTCCAAGAAAATGTATTTTAGGTTGCTTTAGATGTTCGCTGATCAAAAGAAGCGTCCTTGTATAAAGATTATGATGAATGTGTAGTCAGGCTTACATCATCATTTTAAAATTCCTCCATTAGGTTATTTGTCCGTCTTTCAGATTTTTAATCAATTTAAGAGCTCTATTAGGAAAGTCAGAAGTCTTCTTCTTGATGTTAAATTTATATTCAGAAGTTGTAAGAAAGTCATTGAAGGAAAAGCTTTCTGCTCTGACCCTGCAGTGAACGCAGTGTGGTTTCTGTGGAGAAATGACACAATGATCTGAAGAAGAATTTTTTTTCAAGGATCAGCATATTCACTATTTGTGACATTTAGAACCTCTAAAAAATGTGATCTGACAGAAAACATTATGGAGAAGAGAATAGAGTGCCCAAACTACTATCCTGTAGATCAAAAGGCATATTTACTGTCTATTATTACTATGAAGAATAGCGCTCTTGGTTTCACTTTAAAAATCGACAAAAATGTATCACTGATTATGTCTCATAAAGTGGGGAAATCAGGTACTATTTTCAAAAGTGAAAGTGAACAGACATTCCTTAGAAAAATTTTAAAAAGTTCTTGAAAACTCGAAGTTTTCATTTTTATATCTAGGATAATAACTCATTTTGAAGAAATATATGCAGCACCACAAATTTATATATTGGCAGCAATTAAGACTGAGGCACGTACTGACAGGATAGAAGAAACTCTCAGGTGAAAAGCACAGGAAATACAGGACCACAATTGAAAATAATTCAATTTATAGCCATGTAGATTCTTCCTGAGATCAATTTGTTCTTTTGAATAATATTATATTTGCCTTCTGAAGTACTTTTGTTAGAAAAACTTGATTTCTGTAATTAATTTTAAGAGATCTGTTACCTAGTGCAGTTGGGAGAGAACCAATATATGAAATGACCCCGGAAGCATCCTCAAGTTCCCAGGACTTCAGGAAAGTGGTTTACAAGGTGGAGAAGATCATTTTTATCATCTACCCCTCCTGGGGATGTAATCCTTTTATAATTTCCCTTTGAACTGGCTTTATGGTCATCTGGCTATCTCTCTGTGCAGCATTTCAAACCCTAGATAGCCACAAAGAGTGTGAATCATCTCTTATATTTATTAACAAGGTAAAGAAACCAAGGTGACCTGGGAGGAAATGCTATAAGGAATCATGAACATAGAAATAATGGACAAAGAGAGAATTAAGGTTTTCACCACAGAACCTATATCTTTGAACTTGTCAAGCACGGTCTGTAGAAATTTATTGAAAAAAAAAACAAAGTTATGGCCTGGAGAGATATGGTCAGAGTTGACTGAATACAGAACTGCAGGAAGGATATATTTATATTACAATATTTTAAGTGGGAAAAGAACTATATATGTTAGTAGTTCATCAGAAATGTGCATTTGAAAATCCAACACCTTGCTGTTAACACATATAATTAGAGACGTATCCATATCTGATTTTAAAATATCAGGATAAACAGTAAAAAAAAAAATACGCAGAAAATCAAAGACTGCATGTGTTTCTCTCCTTTGTGGAAGCTAGAGAGAAAAAAGGAAAGAAAAAAGACCTAATGAAAATGAAGAGACCACTGGATTAGTGGAGGGGAGGAAGAGGAAGGGGAGAGGGGGAGGTTTGGAGAAGGAAACAGACCACAGATTATCATGTGCATATATGAGTATATTACTATGAATCTATCATGCACGGGGTGGGAGGAAGAGACAGAAAAGTGAAATATGGGGAAGGAAACAGATCAAATAATGGTATGTGCACATATAAATGTATCACTGTGAATCTCAATATCATGTAAAATTACAATGGGTCAATGAAAAATTATTTTTAAAAAATAGTAAAAAATGAACCTATGTGTGTGTGTTGCAAAGACTTCAAGTTCCACGCAGTGCCAGTATGTCTTTGAGTCTCTGAGGGCCCCAGAGGCCCAGTTATGATTTCTTTGCTTTTGTTCTCACCCTATCAGAAGGACTGGGCTCCCTACCAGGCTAATTTCCTTACTAGCTAGACCAGCTGCACCCAATGTGGTCCTCAACTGAATGAGTTTCACCTCCCTTCCAACAAGCCAAACACGTCCTCCCCTGGAAACCAGGAGTTACCTCACCCTCTTTCCATAGCTGCGGCTGGCTCTCTGCTCTGGAGCGCAACCCTCGAATGGCCCCAAGTGGTGCACGGTGTCCTCCTACCGCAAGCTGTGAGTATGTGACTTATACATTGCTGTTGATCTCATCTGTCCAGTGTTGGGGGTTGTGGTCTTGAACACCTCATATCTTTTAAGACTGGGATTTCCTTCTCCAACAGTGAGATGAAAAGGAGGTCAGAATAGCTTGTGGGCATAAACTCTGGTGATTCTCTTATCCTTTCCCAAATCCACACTCAGCCAAGGGCAAATAAGGAGCTAGGCTCTTAGGAAGTTTTTGTTTTGTTGCCAGGTTTTGCAGTTATTTGTGTTAAATTCTCTCAGGGCATTGCACCATACTATTTTTTCTCTGTGTATAAAAGATAGTTCATTAAGTTCTAATCCAATAGTGCAATAAAAAGAGAACAATAGAGACAGAGCAGTTGAAGAAATCATAATACTTTTCATAATTTTTCCTGGAATTCAGTCCAAATTGGGTAGTTTCTAAGCAGGAGGACTACTTTAAAAAATAATTTTTATGAGCCCTTGTTAGTATGCAGTGAGGCAGGACTCTGTGGCACTAGAAGAAGAAAATAAATCATTCTAATATGTTTACCAAAGCTTGTAGTTACAAGTGACAATGAGAATAGGAGTTAAGTCCATAGATTAGGGGCTGCAAACCCAAATAATGACAGGAACCAGGCAGGTAATTAAATGGGTGAAACAGGGTGGATGGTGATTTAATTTTAAATGTTGGCAACTAATTAAAATGTTTAAAAAATACTGTATAAGTCAAACAAAACACATCTGCAGACCACATGTCCAAGGGTGACCCTAAAGCAGTTTTTGAAATCCTACTCATTCTTCAAGGCTTGCTTTGTGTGCCTGCCTTTCCAAGAATCCTATTATAGCAAAAGCAGTTTCAGCTGATCCCAACCTTTCAGAGCTTTTATTGAGTTAGTAATCAGAATTACAAGCTATCGCGCCTGTGCCCTTTCATTGTTTCCTCAGTGGGACTTTCATTCCTCATGAGGCTGAAGGTCCTTGTGGACAGACACCAGTACTGTATTGCTCTCATTCTCTGAGTCCTCAGTAACTAATAAAGATGATGATAATGGTAGTAGCTAATATTAATAAGGCTTTTTAATGATTCAAGCACATTTCTTTCTTTTTTTTTGGTACTGGGGATTGAACCTGGGGATATTCTACTTTCGAGCTACACCCCCCAGCTCTATTTTTCATTTTTATTTTGAAACAGGGTCTCACTAGGTTGATGAGAGTCTCACTACTTGCTGAGGCTGTCCTTGAACCTGCGATCCTCCTGCCTCAGCATCCCAAGTACTGGGATTACAGGTGTGCGCCATCTTGCCCGGCTTCAAGCACATTTCTAATAGCTTTCACATATTTTTTTTATCCCTCACAGCAATCTGTGAGGTCAGCTATTATCCCATTTTACCAATTAGAATATTGGCGCACAGATAAGTGGCCAAAAATTGCACAGGTGCTGAAGGGCAGAATCAATAAATCCAGTCAGCCGGGCGTGGTGGTGCACGCTTGTCATCCCAGTACTTGGGAGGCTGAGACGGCAGGATCCCGGTTCGTGGCCAGCCTCAGCTACTTAGTGAGGCCCTCCACAACTTAGTGAGACCCTGTTTCAAAATAAAGAATAAAAAAATAGGGCTGGGGATGGAGCTTGGAGGTAGAATGCCCCTGGGTTCAACCCCCAGTACCGCAAAAAAAAAAAAAAAATCAATAAATCTAGCCAGGCTAATTCCATAGCCATGTTCTCTCATCATTATGCTAAGAATTTCAAACTTTTTATCCTAAAATGTTTGCCATAAATTGTTCAGAAGTTTTTGTTTTGTTTTTTTGATACTGGGGATTGGATCCAGGGACATTCTACTCTGAGCTACACCCCCATCCCTTTTTATTTAGTGTTATTATAAATTTTGAAGTAGGGTTTCGCTGAGTTGCTGAGGCTGGCTTCAAACCTGATTCCCTTCTGTCTCAGCCTCTCAAGAACTGGGGTTACAGGCGTGCGCCACCACGCTGGGCTTGTTCATAAGTCCTAAGATGGCGGGCGGAAACATCATTCTATTTTATTTCCGTTCCTATTCTCTTTCTGTTCTTTGTCTAGTTTTACATCCTGATAAGAAGTAGACTAGTAGAATTAACACATTCATGCCCATAAATATCAAAATAGCCAGGGAGGGAATTTGCTCAAACTGTTCAAAGTTAGGTATAGTAACAGGTACATCTGCCAGTCTGGTCATTTTGTCTGGGCAATTGACACTTTAACAATTAAGTAGGAAATACTGAAAAGTTTTGTGAGGAGAACCTATGAGGAAAGAGTAAAGTCCCTGGTGGTGAGGAAATTTTTCTTTCTACAGTTGCCTGCTGTGAAAAGACAGACAGATATGGCGATATCTCAGAGTTTTATGGCTGTGGGTCTATCAGTGTTTGGCCCCTTTTCCCTTAGTGTCTCTTTCCACATGCAAAAGAAACTATTTATGCATTGAGAGATTTTCTAAGACTCTCTTACTAATGCTTACTATTCTTTGATTACATAATAATAGAGGTCATGTTATGCACAAACAATGACTGAGTCTTCTTTCTCTGAATTTAAGATGGAAATCTGCCCTTCATACCTACTTGTGCATTTTCTGGTATGTTCTAACACCACTTGAGAATTGGTTGGCTCTATGAGGACTGAGAAAAGTCTTAATAGTTTGGTTTTTAGTGCCAGGATATTTGCACTGTAGGAGACTATTGAAAAGCAAACTAGGTTATCTTTGGTCCTATCCATCCCATTTCCTTCGCTGGTCAGAATAACTGAATAACTTCAAATATGTGTTTACAGCTGCAGACACTAACAAGCTGCAGGCTTTTGAACTTGACCCTTTGACACAGCTGTGGGCACAATGAGTCCACTGTGATGTTTGTTTTTAAGGCTTCCCACTGAGGCTCAGGCTAAAATTGCACCCCACCCCACTGCATGTATCTGCACTTGACATTGTACCATCACCACCATGCATTTCAGTCCCTCTGTTGGCAATCGGACCTTGTCTATCTTAAGGCCCGTTTCCTCAGGATTGGGCATTATTTTAAATGGTAATAGGTGCTAATGGAATAATTTGATAGACTAATCTCTGATAATGTTACTCTTCTCAAGTAAAAGTCAATTTTAGCTCAGTTAAAATGCATAGCGCCTTGGGATAGCCCTTAAAGAGTGACAGGAAAGTTAGACATTTCTGACAGACCAATCAAGAGGGGATATTTTGTGAGTGAGGGCTTTTAAAACTCTACTACTTATGCCAGCTAGGTAAAGAGTGGCTCCCCAAAACTCACAGAAATGTACCCATTCATGGAAAGGTAAACTTGCTCATCATCTCACACATGCACGTGCACACATGCTGATCCTCTCTTACCCCCCAGCAAGTGAATAAACATTAACATACTTGGGGACTGACAGAAAATAGCAATGGGCAGGTATGAATTCAATAGCATAACAAAACGATGAATAAGTTTTTTGTCCAGCTGAATCTGGCATTTAAAAATTATTTTAAAACTATAGCTGAAAAATCGCTAATTATAATTAGTCAATATATGTTATCAAGAAATATTTATGGAATTCAAAATTTGTGTATGCAGACAGGGAGGTGGGGGAGAGAAGCTAACATTTATTGTGCTCCTACTGTGTACAATGCCTTGTGCAAGTGCCTGTCATAAAATGTTATGTAATTCCATACATTAATTTCCTTAGGTAGGTATTATTATGTACTGTTTAGATACGCAAGACTGAGACTCACAGAGGCATAGCAACACATATGAGATTATATAAAGAAGATTTGGACAGGGATAGATCTTTCTTCCAGTAATGTTATGCCACCAGAGAACCAAGGGTGTGTGTTTTCAGAATACGAGGAAAACAGAATTACACTAGTTATAGGGTTTTGTCATATTTATTTATTTATTTATTTTTTGCGGTACCGGGGATTGAACGCAGGGGCGTTCTACCTCCGTGCTACGCCCCCAGTCCTATTTTTTATGCTTTATTTTGAAACCGGGTCTCATGAAGTTGCAGAGGGCCTCACTAAGGAGAGAAAGAGAGAGAGAGACAGGGAGAGAGAGAGCGAGAAAGCTGAGGTTGGCTGCGAACACGGATCCTCCAGTCTCCGCCTCCCAAAGTACCGGGATTACAAGCGTGCGACACCATGCCTGGCTTTGGTTTTGTCATATTTATAACACATACATCTGTACTGATTCTGAAGATATAAACAATTCTTACAGACTGATAAGACATTTAAATACAAAGAAAAATAGGCAAAAAGAGAGAATTGTTAAATCACAAAATAAAAGCCAATATCTAAACCACAAATTCTACTTCAAAAGTAAACAAAGAAATTCAAATTAAATAGTAATAAATCAAAATCTTAATGAATCAAATTGATAGACTGTGAAAAGGATGTAATACTAAAGCCTTGAAGGAATGTAGTAAGTTATGTATAAATATTAATGGATAATTTAGTACATCTACCAACAAAACCCATGATCAGAAACCCATGATCAAACTATCTTGCTCAAAGAAATTTACCCTATGATAATAACTAGTGAATTACACAAAGGTTTATGTATAAAGACACATAACCTGATGATGCTTAAAAACTTTCAGCAGCCAGAATCTTTTGCAACTGAGGAATGGCTAAATCTGTTTCGTTATGCTCATAAATGAATGTTATAACATGCAATTATTTAAGTGGTCATAAAGTGAGGTTAAGTGAAAAAGAAAAATTCAATAATGTAAGTGCACACACACAGAGACACAACATTTGTAAAAACCCTACTATTCCTGTGTAAGACAGGAAGTCCATAATACGATTCTTGAACAATGTCTACATGTTTGAAGATGCCTTTAATGTTCAACCTTACATGCCTTTGAATTTTGGACAATTACTATGCAATGTTTTGAAAGTATTGAGAAATGAATGTGATGGTAACAAAATAAAGAAGTCTACATGTGCCATGACAACCTCAGACCTTGGATTACTGCAAGATAAAGAGGCAGGCAGTGCCCCCCCCTACAAAAAGAACCCTTACAACTCAATATTAACAAGACAACTCAATTTAAAAATGGCCAAAAGATTTGAACAGACACTTTACCAAGGAAAATATATGGATATCATGCTAGTACTTTAAAAGTTGCTTGCTGTGTGTAGTGGCACATGCCTATAATCCCAGCACTTGGGAAGCTGAGATAGTACCAAAATAATAAGTTTCTCAATATCAGTAGACCTTTATGGTAGTGTAAATTAAACCATAAGGAGCTATTTATACATACCCTCTAGAATCATTAATGTTAAAGGACAATTTCAAATGCAGTTGAGGGCACAGAAAAAAATGGTACTCTCATATACACTTCATATACTTTTCCATTTGGAAAATAGTTTCCCAATTTCTTTAAAATCAAAAACATATGCTTATCACATGACCCAGACAGTGCACTCCTAAACATTTATCCAAGAGACATGAAAACATTTGTCTCCATAAAGATGTACTTAAACGCTATCAAGAAGTGAACTAATAAACACTTCACACAGTACACAAGAATAAACTTTTAGAACATACAATAGAGATTATTCTCAAAGCAACTCTGCTGGGAAAGAGAAATCAGATGCTCCCTTACAAAGAGTTTATAATGTATGATTCCATTAACATAAACTTTTAGAGAATGAAAACTTATCTATAGGAATAAAGTCCATAGATCTGTTGGTTGCCTGGAGGGGGGGCTCATGGAAGGGGTGGGAAGATGTCGGAAGTCTTCTTAGTCGTCAGCTCTGAGGTCACCTTGGTCTGGCTTTGGAGGGGCACAAACTGCCCACACAAGTGGAAATTTGTTTGCATGCAAGCAAATTTCCAAAGACCAAATGTGACTGATAAGCAGGTGGACCTTGGCAGCAACCTTCTCATTTCCCAGAATTGTTTACCCTTTCCTTCCCGGATTCATCCGTGACTGCTTTGTTGTTTTTCACTGATTCAGCTGTGACTGCCTTACTGTTTTTCCCTGACTCGTCCATGACTGCTTTACTGACTCCAATGTTTAATCATTTTTACAATGTTTTGGTTAAAACTCTCAATAAAAGAAAGATGCTGGTTGAAGAGGAGAGGAGATCGCTGTTTCCTTCCCAGCTGCCCTATACCTCTAATTATAATTCTGACTCTGAGTCATTCATGCACAGAGACTTCTAATCCATCAACAGCAGCAGCAGCAGCCTGCAACAGGAGGAATGGATAAGGGAACAAAGAAACTTTAGGTGACAAACATATTATCTCAATTGTGATGATGCTCTTAAGAATCTATACATATGAAAAAACTAATTAAACTGTTATCTTTACCTATTTGTTATTTGTGGTGCTGAGGATTGAACCAAAGGCCTTGTACATACTATGCAAATGCTCTACCACTGAACTATACCTCTGGCCTCTTGATTGTAGTTTTAAAGCAGGTATGGTTTTTAATATGTCAATTATACTTCAATAAGGCCGGGCGTGGTGGCACATGCTTGTAATCCCAGTACTTTGGGAGGCAGAGCCGGAGGATCCGGGTTCACGGCCAGCCTCAGCTCGCTCTCTCTCTCTCTCTCTCTCTCTCTCCTTAGTGAGGCCCTCTGCAACCTCATGAGACCCGGTTTCAAAATAAAGTAAAAAAAATAGGGCCGTGGGTGTAGCACGGAGGTAGAACGCCCCTGGGTTCAATCCCCAGTACCTCAAAAAAAAATTATACTTCAATAAAGCTATAATTTTTTAAGGCGCCAGAAAAGACTTTCAAAGAGTGGGGAGGGCCTCCCAGGATATGACTACATGAATTCAAAGAATAATTTTCCAGAAGCTTAGTTTAACTTCTGCAGTGGGTGGAGAGTCTCAGGTTTATAGCAGGAGAAGCACAGTGAGAGAGTTTCCCTAGAAGAAATGCTCAGAATTTCTTCTTTTAGGATTGATCAGGGTTTGACTTCTTAGAGCAATATATTGTACTATAGCCATATGCTATTTAGCAATGGAAATACATTTTGAGAATTACCTTGGGGATTCTGTCATTGTCTGAACACCCTAGAGGTACTTACACAAACCTAGATGGTAGGGGGTCTTTCACTTGATGTGACCTTTTGATGCAATCAGGAGATGAGACAAACATAAGATATATGGGTTGCTGCCTGAGTAATCTGGTATACTGTCTTACTAAACACTTTAAAAAAAATAAATAGAATCATTATACTCTAAAATAATGATAAAAAGTATAGTATGGTAAATATAAAAACCAGTTATCATTATCAAGTATGTGTACTGTACCTAATTTTATATGACTTTATCACATAGGTTTGTTTATTCTCAAATCACATAAACACAGAATAATACATTGTACTAGAACTTCATCATGGCTAGGGCATCACTAAGTGATAGACACTTCTCAGCTCCATTATAATCTTTTTTTTTTTAATTTTTTTTTGAGGTACCGGGGATTGAACCCAGGGGTGTTCTACTTCCGCGCTACATCCCTGGCCCTATTTTTTTATACTTTATTTTGAAACCGGGTCTCACGACGTTGCCCATTATAATCTTATGGGACCACTGTCATATATGTGGCCTCTCATTGACCTAAACATTGGTATGTGGCACATGACTGTATTTAGTTTAATATGTTCCACATTCCATTTCATTACAATATAGGTAAAGGGAAGAAAGAAGGATTATTTGTGGATTAAATGGCAAGGTAGTCCAACATAGCTACCAGGCACTAGCTTGGATAGTCATGACTTAAATCCCAGATCACAGATAATAAAAATGCGTGGGAAATGATTTGAGACCCGAAATCATGAAGTATGGTTTTCAATAGCCACATATAAAAATTAACCTCACTGAAAAATATCTGAGTGTGCTCATAGAAGTCAAAATATACCGGTTGACATTGGGATGGAATAAGTGACAAGTGTTCTTCTGTTTGGAATAGATTCATTTTATCTAACTGTTACAGTACAAATTAGTTTTCAGAATGTCAATGTAATATCTGCATTACATCATTCTAAGAAATATTAGAGGATCCCTGTCACCCAGAAAATGCTGAGAAGATAGGTAAGCCTTTAGGCCTTACTTGACTTTATAAGTACAAGACATTTAAGGAGGGACAACTTTAGCAGTTAAGATTTTAATATTATTACTTTTGTTGTATCATTATTTATGTCTCATGTTTGTAGTCTTCAGAGTTCTACATTATATTCTTAAATCCTCATAAATTGGATTATAAGACCCCAAAATGGCGTAAATAATAAAAGTGACAGATATGACCACAAAAATTGCTGTGGGTATTGCTGCTATGAAAACATGGGACTACAAGTGAATCCGTGAACTACATTCTCTCAGGCTGTGAGGAATGGTTATAGCTGCCTCAAACACTAGTAAATATGGAACAGGTTATGATTCAGTTTGTTCTTTTTTTGTTTGTTTTGTACCGGGGGTTGAACTTGGGGGAATTTTACCTTTGAACTACACCCCCAGCCCTTTTTATTTATTGTTTTGAGACAGGGTATCACTAAGTTGCTGAGGCTGGCCTTGAACCTGTGATCCTCCTGTCTCAGTCTCCTGAGTACTGGGATTACAGGCAAGAGTCACTATGCCCAGCCTCAGTTTGCTATGACAGAATAAAAATTGAAGATTTTTACTCATCAGTAAAATACCCAGCTCTACCATAAACAATTCCTAAATATTTGGGACATAATCCACCTTTTTACCATACATGTTATGTCCTGGGCAGTGGGATTATAACAAATGAATACAGGCACTTCTGTACAAAATGCAATTTATTTGTGTTGATTTTATTAATTTTGACATGTGATGAAATATTTGTTTTAATGGAGTAAAACAGATTGAAACTGCATGAGTAAGATTCTCATTAATTATAAATCCTTCTTTGGGAATTCTCTGTTCAAATTTATAACTTAATCCCCAAATCCAGAAATGATGTTACAGTGAGACATTTCTTTTGTATAAATATATATAATAATTTTATATAGCTGAGACCCATAGGTCTCTATCCATTCTTCACAGAAGGGGTTTTGGGTGTTTTTTTTGTTATTGTTTGTTTGTTGTTGTTGTTTTACGAAAGATGCAAACAGGGCTATTCACTGTAAACATGTTGCCTAATTAAACTATAACTATGTCTAACTGGCTGAAATTTTTATCAAGGGATTTTATAACTTCTCTTAATTTTGTAATAGAACATCTTAAACTGCATTTGTAATTTTGAAAATACATATGCAAGAAAAACAATGAGTTCATGGAATATTAAAACCATAACAAAATTCCATTTTAAGGTAGAAAATGTACTATGATTCATGGGATGAAACTCCTCCTGGCCACCATGATATTGAGTCCAATATTGTCGTAATATGCAGGTGGCTACAGTGTGAATAGGCTTGCTTTGACACCACGAATTGCATTTGGTATTCGAGTCATTTATCACCTCCTGGTATATCTTCAGAAATAATGGCTAATTGAACAATATATTCACACAGAATATTGCAGAAGATTTTAATGAGGCAGAAAAATGTCAACATTTCAATGGGTGATAGGTTTTGTTCAGAGCAGCTGGAAGTTATGAATTGCCAATTAGGAAAACTTTGGTAATCTGGGTAATCTATGTTGCTTGTCCAGAATTTATCTGAGCTTGGCAGCCATAGACTTGGAAGTAGAATCATGCCATGGAGGATTCCCTTATGTTGTGTAATATATTTGTATAAAATTTCTAATTTCATGTTTTGCCGATTGAACTAGCATAAAACTCAGCATTAAAAAGGCGAATCTTTCTAATTTTAATTAGTACAACTCACTATTTTGGTTATTGACTTTCCACTATTGCTATTCTCTGCACAATGAAAGGTGAAGAAGAGAATTGAAATGAACACTTAGCTATTTGACTTGATCAGTGTAATCAGTTTTAGTAGTTAATCAGGTCTTGAAACAGATTGTTTCTCCCAAAAGAATTGTATGATTTATACGAGAAGTAGACTGTATAAATGTAAAATAACTTGTTTGTGTTGTTTGAACCTAATCTCACCAATTATTCGTTTAACAACTGATTTTGCCAAATTTACATAGGAAAAAAGTGCTCACTGAAGAATTTACATGTAAAACAAATGTAAAGAATTTATTTTCATGAATAAATAATTATGGTAAAAATTTTTCCTAAAAGGAGTAAAAGGGCATCTGGGAACTTTCATGTTAACTTTTGCTTCCATAGTGGTTCTTTAGGGGAACAGCTCTCTAGAGTGTAGTTAAAAACCATAACACTCCGGATCCTTTTAGATTTGGAAGATCTCTTATATGACTTCTAAATAAAAGTCTTGTCTTATAATAACAAGATGAAGATAGAAGAGTATGTAGTAGAAAAACACATTATTCATAATAATATTTAAAAGACAATTTATTGTTTAGCAAAATTGCCTTAATTAAAATATGCAGACTCTGACATTAAAATTATGTTTTCCACATGGAAAGGATTTCTGTCCTTGGACCTTGATCCAGTTATTACAAAGAATATTATAAAAAAAGATAATAATTACCTATTGTATTTGGTCACGATGTCCATTTTTCTCTCTCTGGGAATAACTTCAGTGTCACTGGAGGGGAAAAAAATCCCTTATTTGCTAATGACACCTGTGTTTTTTTTATTTTTGTAGTTTCCACCTTATATGTGTGGTTCCTCTTATTTTTTATGCTACTATGCTATCCTGCTGTGAGAAAGAATAGTAATTACATCTAATTAGAAAATATTAAAATGCTATGACTCACGGAAATAATGAAACCTGATTATGGTTTTTACAAGGCACAAATCCCAAACCTACATGTTACACTTGAAATTAGCTTACAACCTGATCAGCAGAGTAATAGCAGTGTTGTAAATGCCCATCATGGTATTCTGCTAAATGCTCCTTCTCCACGGTGAGGCCTTGTCAAGATGAACCCATCTTTCCTGGGGCAGGGACAGGCCAGTTTGATTTTTTAAACCTTAGTTTGCTTCATAATATATTAATTTTATCTTAGGTATGTTAATTCACAGTAACATGTGAGAACTGAATAATACTTTGGTTAAGTAAAAAAAAAAAACAAACAAACAAGCTGAATCCTTAGTTTTACTGTTGAACAGGCCCAGACAATACATTGTTTTCAATTTTATTAAGATTTTCCCAGATGAAAAAGATAAATTTCAACTCAGAAGTGATTGTTCCCTTTTAAACAACGAGAAGCCTTTTCTTTCTTCTTAAATGTTTTTTTTTTTTTGGCATTGTGGACTCAGCATGAATGTTCATTTCAGTTACAGAGCAGCTCACAAAGATCTTCTTTGCACACAGGCATTATACTCTAACATATGCAGTTTTACAGTGGAGCAGAGGGAGGCATTACACGCAAATGGGTTTGTGCTGTAAACACATATGGGCATAAGGGATTGTGTAGATGGAAAGAGAAAAAGAAGCCATCATAAAAACTTCAAAAGGATGGAATTGTAATTCCAGAATGCAAGAAATTCTCATTTATTTACCTATCTGATGTGAAGATCATAGCTTTCTGAAATCTAGTGTGTTAAAATGTTTTACTAAGTCCAGTGATAAGATATTTCTGATTGTACCTTGGTATACCATAAACATTACCCCATTAATCTGATTCAGACCCTCTTGGGGGGAGAAGCTGCTTTTACTACACAGGTAGGTATATATGATCAGCACCTGTATTATGTGGATCCCAATTTGTGTTCATGATAATTATAAGAATGGACAATAAGATTAGACACTATGAGATATATTTACATGATTGGACAATGCCTCTGTTTTCTTAGTGTCTAATGAAAAAAAGTTGTTGAAACTTCTATTAGTAACTTTGCAGGAAAAAATAAAGTAGAAACATGAAAAATATATATATTGAAGATTTGAATTACCTTTAGGGGCAGACATTAATAATATTATTCCACTCCGAGTGAAGAGAAGGCAAATATTGTGCCTTCCAGCAATTGGGAATGGCCATTTTTAAACTGAGTGATTCTTTTATTGTAATATTTATATTCTTGCTTCTGTTTTGATTGCTTCTTTTGTGCAGAATTTTACTGGAAATAAATGCATATCATCAGCCAAGAGTGGCATTTCAAAATGGATTCTGTGAAGGTCATAATATAGGAATAACAAATTATTAGTTCAGTATTAGAAATAAAATGAGTCAATATGCCGGGTGTGGTGGCGCACACTTGCAATCCCAGTACTTGGGAGGCTGAGACATGAGGATCCGGGTTCGCGGCCAGCCTCAGCTACTTAGTGAGGCCCTCTGCAACTTAGTGAGACCGTGTTTCAAAATAAAGAATAAAAAAAAAGGGTTGGGTAGGGGTAGCTCAGCCCCAGTACCACACACATGCACACACACACACACACACACACACACACACACACAAATGAATCAATATTTGCTCTCAAGTACTATCTCATATAAAAGTGGTCAAAGTGTTCCTCTAGCATATATTCATTTACTTGGACTTCTCTCCATTCCCCTCTCTCATGTAAATTTTGTGATCAGTCATTATAATCACTGCTTTGCAAAGGTCACTGTCTCCCTGTACCTCTTTACTTTCTCAGACTCCTTAGAGAAAAATACAACCCCGGATAAACCCACTTCACACCCTCCTGTGCTTTTGAACCTGTGCAAATGAACGTGGTTAGGGAAAAAACAAAATCAAGCGAACAAATACCCCAGGACTATTTTTTTATATATATTTTGAAACAGGGTCTCACTAAGTGGCTGAGGCCCTCACTAAGTTGCTGAGACTGGCCTTGAACCTGTGATCCTCTTGTCTCAGCCTCACAAGTACTGTATTACAGATGGGCACCACCATGCCCAGCTGTGCAGCTCTTCTTAACAACCACAAACCTCAAATGCTTAAACCTAGGTTCAATCATTTTCCCATTTTTTTTTTATGATTTCACACCCTTTTCTTCCTCCTCAGCCTCCAAATTCTAGCTTATTCCCAAATGATGAGTTTGCTGCCTATTTTCTATCAGTAGAGCTACCCATGGCCCCCCTGTACCACACTTTTTATAACATGAATTCTAGGAGTTGATTTGTGAATTCTTTCTCTTGAATTTGTGCACAAAAATCTATCCCATCTCACACAAAGGCATTGCCCTAACAATTCCCCCATCTGCTATATTATAAAGTTTCTCTCTACTGGATCATCCTACATGAATACACAAATCTTATAACTTTATCAATATTACAAAATATCTTTACTATATTTTCTCCACCAGTTAATATCCCATGTTTTTACTTCTCTGTATAGCAAAATTCCTTGAACAGGCTGTCTATACATGTGGCGCATAATTTGGCTTCTCCCCTTCTCCCTTCAGTCTGATCCAGTTAGACTCTCCCCTCTACACTCCATAAAAATTGCTCTTGTAAAGATCACTAAAGACCACATGCAGAAGAGTGCAATAATTAATTCTCGGTCTTTCTTATTTGACCTATCAGATGGAGTTCACATGATGGATCACTCCTCTTTTATACACTTTCCTTCCCTGGCTTCCAGTATAACATACTTTTGATTTTGCTCTTATAACATTCTTCTCGTTTGTTTTTTTTTTTCCTGGTTTCAATATATAATTCCTTCAGTGGTTAAGAGTATTTAAAACTAGCACAGTAAACTAGAGATACAACAAATAAGTTGTATGTATAAGTTAATGGCCAGTTACAATCACTGGGTAGGAGTAAAAACTCTTAAATCTTTCCAGCAGGATAAATTTGCATTTGCTTCAGGTACCTTCCATCTGTTGAGCCCCTGTCTTAATCTGTTTGTGCTATAACAAAATATCATAAAATTGGTGATATATAAAAACCAGAAATTTATTTTTCACAGGTCAAGAGGCTAAGTCCAATATTGAGGCAACAGTGGATTCAGTGTCTTGTGAGGGCCCACTCTCTGGTCCTGGTTTCTGGTTCTTTCTGTGTCTTTACATGGTGTGTTGTGGGGGTAAAGGAGCTTTTCCAGGTCTCACTATAAGGATGCTAATTCCATTCATGCTAGTTTTGCCCTCATGACTAAATCACCTCCCAGAGGCACTCTCTTATAACCATCACCTTGGGATTTAGGATTGAAATATATGAACTTTGGGGTGATACAAGTGTTCAGACATAGCACTCTGCCCTGGGTCACCCAAACTTCATGTCTCTCTCACATATAAAATACATTTATTCTATCCTAATAACCCTCAACGTTTTAAGTCACTCTAGCATCAACTTAAAAGTTTAAAATCCAAAGTCTCATTTACATATCATCTAAATCAAATATGATACTCAAGGTAGTATTCATCCTGAGGCATGTTGCTGTACAACTGCCAATCTATTAGAAAAATGAAATACCGTGGTGGGATAGGTATAGGATAGACATTCCCATTCAAAAAAGGAGAAGAAGGAAAGAAGAAGGGAGTGACAAGTCCTGACGAAGTACAAAAGTCTTAAGTCTCAAGCGTCATCTTTGGCTCAATGGTTTGCCCTGCATACCCCTTGAGAGCTCACCTTCCAGCCCTTGGGTGGCAGTCTCACTCCCACAGTTGTGGCTACTACCACTGCTTTGTGTATATGGTACATGCTACAGTTTTCATGGGTTGGAGCCATGAACCTGTGGCTTTCCCGGGCTGGAATTGTACCCTGTTGGCTCTCCAGGTCTGGGAGGGATTGAGCTCACCCCACAACTCTACTGAACATTTCCCTAGTAGGGTCTCTTTGCAGCAGTCCAATCCTTGACGTGGTTCCCTGCTTAGGCCTCATGGCTCTCCAGAGCATCCTCTGAAATCTAGATGGAAGTAGCCACAGCTTTGCTGAGCATAGCGCATGCTGTACCCGAGGCAGCCAAGGAGCACTGCTGTAGACTTTAGGGAGTGGGCCAGCCATACCAGGTAATATGGAGTGATGGTCCCTCCTTTGATTTATCAGTCTACCTCCAACGTCCTGCCACTCTGGGCCTGTGATGGGAGGGCAGTGCAGTAATCTCCAAAATGACATTGGGGTCATTCTTTAATTGTCTTGGACAATAGGTCCTGGCTTCTGTTTAGACGGTTGACTAATCTCCCATTGGCCTAATGAATAGCTCCTATCTTCTTTTGAGATGGATGATCTATCAAATGGTTGCTTGGCTAGACCCTCATTCTCTCTTGAACGGGCATTCTCATTTTACCAACATGGATAGGTTGCTTCCTTTTGTATTAACAATTCTATTTTTCGCCTTTTGTTCCAGGAAATCAAAGGAAGCCCACTCACATCTTCAACACTTCCCTTAGAAACATCCTCAGCCAAACATCCAATTTCATCACTCACAAGCTCTATCATCCCGGACACAGAACATAAATACAATTCAATCAACTTTTCTGCCACTTTACAACACAGTGGCCTTTCCTCCACTGTTCTTCACCTCCATCAGACACCTCCTCATAAAGGCCTTTAACATCCATATTTCTACCATCATTCTGTTTATGACCACTTAGGTATTCTTCAAGCAGATTGAGGCTTTCTCTGTAGTTCTCTGCTTCCCCTTCAACAGGAACACACTAAACAGTCCATTCACGGTGACGTAGGCTTTCCTGGCGTGTACCTCCAAACTCTTACACCCTCTACCCGTTACCCAGTTCTAATGCCATTTGCACATTTTAGCTATTTGTTATAGTAAAACCCCCAGTTCTCAGTGTCAATTTTCATATTACTCTGGGATGCTATAACAAATACATGAATGTATTTCTCACAGGTCTGGAGGTTAAAAAGGCTAAGACCAAGGTGCCATGTGATGTGGTGTTTGGTGAAGGTGTCCTTTGTTGTCATAGATGTTAGCTGCTTGTGTCCTTACACGGTGTAGACGAGACAAGGGAGTTTTTTCAGACCACTTTTATGAGGACACTAACTCTATCCATGAGTACTCTTCCCTCATACCACTTTTATGAGGGCACTAACTCTATCCATGAGTACTCTTCCCTCATGACCCAATCACCTTTTAAATGTCCTACCTCCTCATTCCATTACCTTGGAGTTTAGGGTTTCACTATATGAATATTTTGGTAAGATACAAATATTAAAGCCATAGCCACCCTCTTGCTTGCTCACATCCCTGCTGATGTAACGGGGAGAAAAGAAGTGTGAACATTACATGAGCTCTAAGTAGCGTATTTCCAGCACACTTGCACTTTATCCTAAGTGTTAATAGATCCCATCCCTCTCCCTTTGCTTTTCATTATATTTTTAATTGATTCAATAAAATGTGTGCTTTGAACATCTTTATTTGGTCTATTAGACTTTCTGTTTAGTAACATTTCAAATAGCTGCCTGGTGGCATACTCGAGGCTACTGCTACCTCAAAGTGATTTCTCCTCTACAAAATACAAAAGAAGAAGAAGAAAAAAGAACTTCTTAATCTTTTATTGTTGGAGTGCTGTAAGGCTCATTCCTTTATCCTTTTCTCTACCTATATTCATTTCCTTGGACATTTTCATGTATTCTCATGTACTTCAGAACCTTCTGTCTACTGATGCCTCCCGAATTCATACAGTCCAGACCTCTCTTAACAAACTTTACACCTTCCTATCAAATCTCTCCTCTTCAATGTTTAGTGAACATTTCAAAGTTTACTTGCTCCCAAATGAATCTTCGTCTTTTCCCAAATGTCTATTGATGTATAGCATTTTCCATCTCAGTTGATGATAAATGTCTTTTAAATTACTTATGCTAAAAACTTCAGAACCATTGTTCTCTGTTATTTTTTCTTATAATTCACATCCAATCCCCACCACCCATATCTAAGCCACCTTGGAGTAATTCTACCTTGGATTATTCCAATAGCTCATGGTTACCCTGCTTTATTCTCCCCTCTAACCACTATCACCCATTTTCAACAGTTACAAGAGGGATTTGAAAAAAAATAAGACAGGCTTTAGTATTCTACAATAGCTCTAAAGTGGTATACCACTTGTTGAAAATAAAGCAAAAAATCCTTTCAACTTACTGTAAGGCTTTACCTGGTTTGGCCTCTGGACTATGATATTTCCGATCTCAACTATAATACTCTTCCCCATTTAACTAGTATTTCTGTTCATTTCATGATTTTTATGACCATTCCTTAAACACACAGGGCCTTTGTACTAGTTATCCTCTGCCTAGAGTGCCCTTCATTCAGATACCCACATGGCTAGATTTCTCATCTTTACCAAACCATTGGCTCCTAACTTACTTTCTTAATGATGTCTCTCCCAAGAAGCCTAGTTTAAATCCATACTTAGCCTTGCCTTCATGCCCCCAGTCCATTACTATGATATACTATATCATTTAGTAATTATATTTCTTGTATTTTTATCTCTATTATCACTCTCCGCTAGAATGAAGTTTCTTAAGGAAAGAGATCTTTGTTTTGTTTACTAAAATCAGAGATTCTCACACTTCAGTGTGCAATACAATCACCTAGAGTGCTTAATGAATCACTTATTGCTGGACTATGACCAGACTTTCTGATTTAAAAGTATGTTTGAAGTCCAATAATTTGCATTTCTATCAAATTCCTAAATGATACCAATGGTATTTTTGGTCCAGGGACCACAATTTGAAAACCAGTTGTCTAAAAAGTTTCTGGCACATGGTTATTGCCTAATGAAGAGCTATTGAATGAGTGATGTATCTCATCTTAATTATATTTTTAAATACTTTGGGTATTGAATATTTCTAGTATGCCAGTTTTATATTTGCCTGCCTTCCTTTCCCTCCCTCCCTCCCTTCCTTCCTTCCTTCCTTCCTTCCTTCCTTCCTTCCTTCCTTCCTTCCTCCCTCCCTCCCTCCCTCCCTTCCTCTCTCTCTCTCTCTCTTTCTCTCTCTCTCTCTCTTTCTCTCTTTCTTTTCCTCTAGAGGTTGAACCTAATGGCATTCTACCTCAAAGCTACACTCCCAGCCATATTTTATTTTTTAATTTGAAACAGTATCTCACCAGGTTGCTAGGGGACCTCACTAAGTCGCTGAGGCTGGCCTCAAACCTATACTCCTTTTTTCTCAATCTCACAAGTACTGGGATTACAGGCATGTGCCACCATGCCCAGCTTGTAAAATTTTTACACATGTTTATTATCACTTTCTTATTAGGATTTTCACTAATTATTTATTGGGGGCAGTAACTTTTTTGTGTCACACATTTAGAAGACAAACAGTATTGTTTTGGCTTCTGCTACTTAATATCATTTATGCTTTTTATGATGGTACTTCTAAATTTAAGTCATCAAAATGATTAATGATCATGTGTAAATTTTAACATTACATGTCAGTTTAAAAAGACTTTCCCATCCAAAGATTAGATACTTCTCTCCCCCCGCTTTCTCCAGTCTCTGGTAACACCATTTTTTTCCCAACTTCTAAGAGATCAACTTTTTTAGATTCAACATATGAGTGAGATCACATAGTACTTGTCTTTCTGACTCTAATTTTTATTTTGTTTATTCCTATCTTTGTATAACTTTTTGAATGTGAACCAGTTTTCATTTTATCTTCTAATTGGCTATTTGCACATATGTAAGTGATTGATTTTTACATATGTAATTTCAACAAAAGGCTGCCTTATTGAGCCATTGTGTTGATTTTATTTTTCCACTGTCCCCTTTATATTCAGAAAGAGCATCATTCATCTATGAATACTGTTTATATTTTGTCCTTCTCTATATTCATTTTCCATGTTTAATATTCATATTTTATTTTCTTGTTCTATTGCACTAGCTAGAAAATCCAACATTATTAAATAAAATACTAATGCTAGTGGCTATTTTTTGAAGTTAAACTATTTGCTTAAGGACATTATTCCTTCTTGTATTATGCAACCACATGTCTACTATTAGTTTACAGAGATATTTTAAAAATCAGAAGTGAAAATTGAGATGTTATCAAATATGCTATAGATTGGTAAGTCTATGTACTTGGGAGATATAAGGAAATATATGCACTAAAATATCTAGTATCAGCAATAGTATAGACAATCTTTCATTGGTTAAAATGAAAACAAGTGAACAGATTTATCATTTTGTATTTGAGTTTTAGTTAATTTATTTAACAAATATGCATACATAATACTTGCTAAATACATATGCACTCACATATATATTTAAAAGTCTACATGCGAAAGGATGAAAGACCATCTATTACTAATACTTATTGAGGTTTTACCATGTGCTATGTATGCTATGCTATGTTGAGATATGTAAGATACAAAGAGAATACTGAATTGGCTCTTCCATGAAGGAATTCCTATTTATGTTGAAAATAGAGGCAAACCAATCAACCAAAAACAAAACAACAACAGAATAACCAAACAGAAAGAAGTAAAAAAGATAAATAGAATAAGAGATTATGAGTAAATAAGTACTTGATTGTTTAGTACAGTCTATAAATGCAAACAGTACAGACAGAAATATAATCAACACACTCAGTCATACTTATAAGCATGAAATAGTTCATTTCATAAAGGTATTCATGTTTTATTTTGAGACCAAAAATGATCTAATCTAGAGTGGTGTAAGCTTAGATTTGGGGCAGCTCAGCTGAGTTTAAAATTATGTGTATAAATTTAATTAGCCTATGTACCAAGGTGACCAGGGGATGTCAGAACCTTGCACAGTTCAGTCAGCTCTCTGGGACTTTGGAAGGATGGTTTATATCTGCCAGGTGATATTTATTTCCTGTAACCACTAGAAAAGCAAGTTTGGCTCATTTGTGTTTGTTAGAAACACTAGTCCACTTAGGGTGCACGAGCAGCCACAAAGTGCAGTGGAGCACTGGAATGCAGAGTTGCTGATATCACCAATAACTCCTGACTTTTTCCTCCTCAATTTTATTGTTTCTTAACCCAGGATATGATCAGCATCTTAGTTCATGGTTGGGTTTGTGACATTTTGAGAACACTCTGAAAGTAATTTAATATTTTGTGTGTGTGTGTGCTTGTATTCGTTTGTTAAGAATAGCCCTCATAGAGCTCAATGGGAGGTTTTTCTTATCTAATTATTTTTCATATTCTCAGTGACCAGGACTATGCTTTCCTCATAATAATTCTTAACTCATGCACTTATACATAAGTGGAAGAATATCTTAATAGATGTATAGTTCATGAGGGATGTTATGGTTAGAATAGAATGTCCCCTGAAGAGCTCATGCATTAAGGCTCCGAGTCGATGTAATTAAGTCATGAGGGTTGTAATCTCAACAGTGGATAAATCCATTGTAATGGATTTACTGGATAATAACCTAGAAAGGTGGGGTGTGGCTGGAGAAATTGGGTCCCTGAGGGTGTGGCTTTAGAGACGGTAGTTTTGTCTTTTAATCCCTTTACTTGCTTGCTTGCTTGCTCTCTCATTTTGGCCTCCATGATGTGAAAGCAAAGTCATTAGTTTCTCCCTCTCTCTGCTTCCCAATGCCATGCCCTGAGCTTCATAGACTCTGGCCGTACATGGGCTGAACCCTGAAATCTCCAAAAATCTGTGAGAAAATAAATCTTTCTTCCTCTATGTTGTGTGGTCAGTTGTTTTGGATTACTCAGTGAAAATGTTGATGGAGACAGAAATTGGTACCAGAGAAGTGAGGTCACTACTATATTTAAGTGTGATCATGAGTTTTGTGAGTCTTTGGAACTGGTTTGTGAGAGGTAGTTGGAAGGGTCAAAATGTGGCTAGAAAGGCAGACTGTAAGACTGTGTTCAGGAGGTTTCGGAGGGCAAAGAGGACTCCGTAGGAAAATGAAGTAGAGACCATATGTGTTACATTCTGGGAAAGAATTTATTGGCATTTTACCCATGTTCTGAAATTTTGTGTGAGGCTGAATTTAAAGATGATGGACTGATTAAGCTGGCGGGGGAAATCTCAAAAGAGCAATGTATGCAATCTGCATTATGGATATTGATGTCTGCATTCAGCCAATTGTACGGTGAATTTTGGAAGCAGAAAGCAGAGGAGAGAGACTTTATAGATTTGCAGTTTGGCCAGAAAGCCATGTGTAGAGCTGGGGCCCAGAGAGATGGTGCTGTAAAAGGTAAGATGGCTGAAGGATGGTTGAATATTTTGCACAGAAATAAAGAAAGTAATGTGGTAAGGGCAGTTCAAGCCTGTGCTACAATGGATTTACTGGATGGTAACCTAGGCAGGTGGGGTGTGGCTGGAGAAGGTGAGTCCCTGGGGGTGTGTTTTAGGGTCTGTGCTTTTGTCTTTGAATCCTCTTGCTTGTTTGCTGTCTCTTGCTTCCACCCAGGATGTGAGAACAGAATCCTTGCTCTCTCTCTCTGCTTCCCACCACCATTCCCTGAGCTCCATAGACTCTAACCTCATATGGACTAAAACCCCAACTCTCCAAAAACACTGTCAGCAAATAAATCTTCCTTTCTCTAAGTTGTGTGATTAAACATTTTTTTTGGAATACACAGTAAGAATGTTGACTGAGCAAAGGATATTGTTGCTTTCTCTTTTAATACCACTATTACTTCAAATCATATATACTCTAATTATATTCCACTGCATTTTAAAGAATGTTCTAATTTATCTTCCTAACTTGAGTATATTTTAAACAGTTGAGAAGTATATTTGTAAATATGGTTCTGAATGTTCTTGCCTCCAGTTCTTTTTCCTACATTCTATGGTAAATAATAAGCATTATAATTATTTAAAGTTAGTGCCTAACCACTTCTACTTTGTTGGATCTTTTACCATAGAAAGCAAATGAAAAAAATACACAATAAAATATTCAATGTTCACACAACATTGTGAGCTTCTTTTAATATGGTACTTTCCTCTAGTTTTGGTAAAAACCACACTATGTTGTGTTAGGAATTCTACAATAGTTTGTTTCTCAACTGTAGACAATTATTACTTAAAATATTTTTGCTTTAGGGCATAAATGAATCTCTTAAGCAGATACACAAATAATCTAAAACCCATTTTACTAATCAAGTGATTTTTCCTACCTTCATCTATTTTGCTATGCCAACTGCTTCTTTCATAAGCATCTAATTTACTTCCATTTGAATTAAGCAGGTGACATTTTCTGTGCAAATTTTGGGTAGAACTTGTGCATCAATTCTTCAACTTTTTTTAGAACTCTCAGGATTATTACACTGCAGTTTAAAAAGGAAGCTTTCTCCAGCCAGATCTTCATATTATGTTGTCCTGTTCCAGAATTCTGTGAATGAAAAAAATTACCATGTCCTCTGTCTTCTGCTATTAATATGGTAAGTAGGCAAAAGAGATCCTTAAACTTCACTTAATATCACTTTCATCCTTGACACTATTCTTGTTATTTATCCCAGAATGTTAATAAAATGATATGCCTATTCTAACTGAAAGCACATTAGAACTTAGAAGTTACTACTGCCATTTAGCTGGAATATTGACATATTGATGACAGTTCGGAAATAAGTCACTGGTGCCAGGAGAGAGGAATTTTCTCAGAGAAATTTTGATAAGAAACATCTCTTAAAACTACTATTAAACGGGCATGGCTGCAAACCCGAAGCACTCCCAAGGGCTTTGCTCATTAGGCCGTTTCTCTGAGTCATTCACGGAGTCCCTAGCACAAAGAACATGCTGTAAGACTCCTTCATCGCCCAAACACTTTCTTTATGGAAACAGCGAAGCAGGTGCACTGAGGCCTTGAGATGACAATATATAGGGAAGAGCTACAAATTCAGGGGTTTTGCTGATTGCCGCGTGAGAACTGTTGCCAATTATGAGTGCAAGCTGGTTGACTTAATCCAATTGCTGTTTTCCTTTGAAAAGATTCAGAAAAAAACTGGCAGTGAAGGACGACGGCTTTTTGAGAGCTCTTACGCAGAGTGTACTTATATTTAAGTAACTGGCAGAACAACTAGGAGCCATAGCAACTCTACTGTTGCAAAGCCAAGCTCCGTGTGTTAACTGATACTCTAGGAAAAATGCAGCTCGCTCCTGATTAAGGCTCTCATCTCCCTCATAGACTACTGCCATTCACCTTGTGCTTCCAATCCCCTCTCCATGCTGTCCGTTCTCCACAGACATGGGAGCCCAAATACTCCTTTTTTACAAAACATAGACCTTTGTCACTTCAAGATTTGTAGATTTAAAATTGTTATCATCGACTCCAGGCCTTGAAGGGCCATCTTCCTTCTCGCTTCTCTGACTTCATCTTGCATCACTCCATGCCTTGCTCATTGTCAAAAAAATGTCCTGCCCTCCTGTTTTCCCCAGAATTAAGGTTTTTACCTTAGACTTGCTTCTACCCTGTCCGAAATACCTCCTCCCTCTTGCTTCCATGCCTCAAAACCTTTTGCCTTGAAAATGCTTCATAACACAAACCTCGGGTCAAACATGACTTTTGTTAAGATGCTTTCTTGGCTACCTGTTAAATCAGCCTCTTCTAGTCTCTCTCTGTTATCTTTTTTTTTTTTCGGTACTGGGGATTTTAAACCCAGGGGTGTTCTACCTCCGCGCTATGCCCCCGGCCCTATTTTTTATCCTTTATTTTGAAACCGGGTCTCACGAAGTTGCGGAGGGCCTCATGAAGGAGAGAGAGAAAGAAAGAGAGAGAGAGAGAGAGAGAGAGAGAGAGAGAGAGACAGGGAGAGAGAGAGCAAGAGAGCTGAGGCTGGCCGCGAACCCGGATCCTCCGATCTCCGCCTCCCAAAGTACTGGGATTACAAGCGTGCGCCACCACGCCCGGCCTGTTATCTTTTTTTTCTCCATAGCTTTTATGAGAATTGTTTTCTCATGTATTCATTATTTATTTTAGGTTTCTTCCACTAAAATGTATATATATCTGTTGCCCTAGCATCAAGAACAGTACCCGGTGCTCAAAATGCACTCAATAAATGTTTGCTGAATATTTGATTGATTCACAAAATTATGAATGGATAAATACAATGATTTTAGTAGCCATGTTCTGTGCACAGTGTGGAATTTCCCATGTGTCAGTCACTAACTCTGGTATGCTCAGGATATCAGTTGTTTAAAAATGCTCAAAGTCAGCCAGGCGTGGTGGCGCACGCTTGTAATCCCAGTACTTTTGGAGGTGGAGACCGGAGGATCTGGGTTCGCCGCCAGCCTCAGCTCTCTCTCTCTCTACCTAGTGAGGCCCTCCGCAACTTCGTGAGACCCGGTTCCAAAAATAAAGTATAAAAAATAGGGCCGAGGGTGTAGCGCGGAGGTAGAACGCCCCTGGGTTCAATCCCCGGTACCGCAAAAAAAAAAAAAAAATGCTCAAAGTCATTTATTGGCTTATATTAAGAAAATATTACAGAAAACCAAAAGTAATTATTCATGTATTTATTAATTCAAAACAAAGACTCAATTCAGCAACGAAAGAAATGTAGAAATCCTATCCTTTGTCTCCATAATCACTCGCTAGAAGCTCTTTGAGTTGTCTCAAAGAGTAGAGTTAACAGTGAAGATTGAAGATCAATGTGAAGATGTTTTAAGCAGATAGTGCAGTAAGAGGAGAGAAAACAGGGTTTTAGAATTTAGGGTGCCTTTTGGAGATTTTAGGAGTATGAGAATAACTGATATGAGACTGGCTGGGGAGTGTTGGTGATTTTGGAATGATGGAGACAAAGTAGTTGGGGTTATTAAAACCAATCACCAGTGTAGCTTCCAATCCCACAACAAATCCCACTGCTATGGAATTGTGGTAGCCAGGACAAGGTCTCTTTGCTGAGCAGAGATGGAAGTGAGGGTAAATAGTATGGGCTGTGGGTGAAACTTGGTAGACCATTACAGGGAAGTTACCTGAACAGCTGAGGGACTGATGCTATATGGGGCAAGAATAGTGTGTGGGTTCAGGAGTCCCAGCTCTGCACCTATTGGCTGTCTGACCTTTATCAAATTGTTGAACTCATATTAAATATGTTAGTTTTTGTGTCGTGGTTACCAACATACCTGGCAAGAACAACTTAGAAGAGGAAAAGTTTATTTTGGCTCATGGTTTTTGAGGTTCAGTCCATGGTTGGCTGGCTTCAAGGCAGAAATATTGTGGCACCAGGGTGTGGTGGAGAAAAGCTACTTAACTCATGGTGGCAGGAAGCAGAGAGAAGGAGAGGAGGGGGCCAAGGACAGATGTAGTCCTTGAGGCCATAGGCATGCCCACTCTGAACCTAGTTGCATTGGTGACCACACTTTCAACACATAAGCTTTTAGGGAGACATTCCAGCCTCAAACTATAACACTGTGTGATTCCTAGTTTCCAGGGCATGGTTGCCTGAGATTGGTTCCAAATTTGCATGACTTATAGGAGCTGTGTTAGAGAAATTCCTAAGGTATGAGTAATATGCTGTCATATTAAATCATTCATGATAGTATATAAAGAAAATGTTGACATTGCTTACTAGAGCTGTGGAAGAATTTGGCTGAGATGTCAGAGTAGGCACCACTGAAAAGTTAAGATGAAGCTATAAAGGGGCCCGCACAAGAAAAGACAGTTGGGTCCATCCACAGTAGTAGATAATGATCTGTCTTGTGCATCACTGAGGTAGTTCAAAACCTTACTCCTCCCTAACTGTTCATGTCTCTCCTGAGACATGGTAGATAGCTGGGGTGGGGGGTAGTCTTATTCTGAAAGAGAGCTGAGAATTTGCAGAGAGTTTGCAGTGGCTATCCCGATCACCAAAGGCAACCCAAAGCCCACCAGTTGTGCCTCCTTTATTTAAGTATTGGACTAACAATTGCTATCACTTATAGGCACTTACGGTGTTCCATATAGTCTTCTTAAAACATATGAATTCATCTGTCCTAACAAGAATTAATGATGGGTATTATTAATTATCCCCATTTTATAGGTGAGAAAACTGATTTATAAAGAGATTAAATAAGTTCCCGAAGGTTGTACATTCTACATATACGCCGGAGCTGGAATTCAATACCAGGCTTCATTCTGGCTTGTGTAGGTTGCTTGACACTATACCGTTTTGAGAGCAACTTATTTTAATAGAACTCAGACTTTAAGAGGCATCGGAAACACTTGATGACTTTATGAAAATACACATATACATACATGGGCCCCAACTCAGGGAGCCATCTTTTTGGCTCAGATATGTTTTTATGGTTCCTCAGGGAATTCTGGTATACTTCCAAGTTTAAAGACCATTGTTTCTGGGCGCCAATTTTGCCCTCAGAAAATCACAGGTGATAATTCTTTTGTAGCCCTCTACGAGGATCAAATGAAGTGGTATCCCTGAGGTCCTTGTAGGTATGCTGGATACATCAGTTACTTTCCTTTAGGAATGAGCAGAAATTTCACCCAACTTTAAAGTCCAGAACACTTGTTTTCAATGATAAAATATGCATTAGTTTTTATTCTCCTGCTGTTATAATATTCAGTCATTATAATCTTACAGAAAGAAATATTCTTGTATAGACTTTAATGGTTATCTTTCAAACTGCCAGATGGTTCCATCAACAACTTAAGAAATTTATGAAATTAATCCCTTCTAAACTTCACATATAATTCTGTTTCAGTGGCTTCAAACCACAGCTTTCATTTGAATTCTGAGAAAATTAGAGAATGATTTTTCTCATAAACCCCAAAATGCTGCTTTGCTTGCCTCTTTTGAGCAGTGCCTGATATTGCTACAAAGAGATAAACAGGCAAGTCTGGAGCACAATTTCACATTAGTCTTCAAAAGATTTCATTTTCTTCATCATCCTAATGGAGATGAAATATCAACAGACAAGAGTTGGGTGGAAAAGGTGGGCTATTCCCTGTGGGGTGTTTTGTTTTATTCTTCTCTTTTTCTTCTTTTGTTAGATGTTTTTTTCATCAGCAGACATCAACTAAGAACTAAGAAGGGGTTAGAAAGTGTGTGACATTTTCCCAATGCCTTCCCACCATGGCTCCATTTAGAAGTCATTTCAATTTTAGTTTCAACCAAGGTTTATAGGTCTTTATTCCAGTGGTCCAATTGATATACTCAGGTCTGAGGGAGACCTGGACCCCATGCCATTTTGAGTCACACAGATCCTCTAAGTGGATGGATTTATTTCAACATGAATCATTTTATAAGTTTATCAAAAGGCTTATTCCCCCTTTTATGTTTTAAGTAAATGGGTGGGTCACTGTCACCATCACTTTTAGTGCTTATTTGAAATGCTGCTCCTTATTCTGGACTTGGAGAATAAAGACTAAGTTCTGTTCTTAGCCGTGTAACTATTACCTATGAAACCTTAATCAAGTCTGGGAGCCTTCCTCTATTCAACCATAAAATGCCATATAATTCATAATGTTTTCCTGAGAATTCAATTTGCCAAATGTGATACAAATGTAAATTGTTAACTAGGTATCTAGAGTCCTGGAAACCTTATTGGAGAGTGGCAAGTTAGGTAAGAAATAACTTGGAGTTATGAACAAATTCTGAATGGTGCATCAGTTCATATTTAAACCAGGCCAGTCACTGGGGATGAGTGGGTAGGGCACTGAGTATATGGTCACTCTCTGCAAAGAATTACATAATCTCTGTGAGGTGCAAGTCCAGGACCAGCTGTCAGATCAACTATAGCTTTGTTCGTCATCTTCTTACCAGTAGACTCCTCATCTCATTCCCCGAAATGGCTCTTATAAGCCCATTCCTTCTTGCTTTTTTTTCTAAACAATCTGATCTCCTAATTTAAGAGAAGGTAAGATCATCTGAGTTGACCTTCTTCAAAAATCTTTCCTCTCCATCACATCTGTCTCCATTTATCCACTAGTCTTCTGAGGTGAATGCTGAAATATTCCCTGACCTGATCTCCTTTCAACCATGGAACATTCCTCTCTTTCCTTTTTATTTTGTGCCTTTAATCTATCCCTCTCTATCAACACTCTCTTCTACTTCAAAACTTATGTTTTTCGATAAACAAAATAAAAATGTCCATCTTTACCTTCAAACTATTTTTTGCTGCATTCCTTTCTTGCACACCCCTTGACAGAGTGGTCTTCATGTCCTGCAGGGTCCTTCTGACTGTCCATCTCCCCTTTGTAAACTTGCTGTGTTCTCACACTGTGATTCCTACACCACAGAATCTTCACTCTCATTGATCGTAGATGGCCTCTTAGACACAGCTCCCTCATTTATTTTAGTCTATGTCCTCCTCTACCTCAGCTCCCTCATCCCTTTTCATGAGCAGTTATGGGATGTTGGCATCCTTTTTCTCTTGAAATTCTACCTTCATGATTTTTATATATCTGTATAAACCCTTTCCCTTTTCTTTACTGGCTTCTTTTTTCTTTATATGCCTGCCAAATGTTTACCTTTCCATGGATTTATTTTGGTTTATAAAAATAGAAGTTTATATCTTGCTCATCCTGTATACCCATCACAGATTAACTGGAGTTTCTGTTTCTTGTGGTCACTCATGGATACAAGCTGACACACAGAGGACCATCTCAACTCGTATTTGCCAATTCTTCAAAACAAGTGCAAAGAGAATGTGGTAAATCACAGAATGGTCATTAAAGCTTCCAATCAGAAAAGATTCCTATCACATTTGTGTGCATTTCATTGGTCAGAATAAGTCACACTTCTGAGGGACAGGGAAGTGAAATCCTATCATACATATTAAGAAAAGTCATAAAAGTCATTGAAAATGACCCTAATGACACCCACATAAACTGAGGTAAAGGTGTACTCATATTTCCATAAATAATTTTTAAGCCTCTTACCTCTTTTCTCATTAGCTCATCCTCTTCTTTTTCAATTATTACCTCTGTGATGAAGTCTTTGGGTTTGCAGTCCCCTCCATATGAATGGTTCCTTCTTGAAATTATTACAGATCTTTACTAGTATCAATTTATGGACTTATCCTGTACTTGTGAAATAGGAATTGTCATTTCTTGTCCTTGATGTATGTCTACTCTTATAGACTATTATCCATGAGCTGATCTTAATCTAAGTTACCTTTTTTTTTTCTTTTCACTGTGTCTTCTCCTAGCCAAAGGGCTGTGTGAGCGCTCCATAGTCTCTTTTATAAAAGAACTACTCCCATTCATGAGGGCTCTACTTTCATGCATGACCTAATCACCTTTCAAAGATTCCCACTTCCACATGCTACTATCCTATTGGTAGGTTTCCACATATGAATTTCAGATTGACAGAACCATTCAAATCTTTAGAATTATCTTTCTCTGTCAACAACGTATTGGCTACATTACTGTTAATGGAGTTAACCAAATTCCTCCAGTTTGTAAAAAAAAAATCCTAGGAATTAATGATACAACTTTTGCTAAGCTACTCAATAACTTTATTTAGCTTTGGTACTCCATAAAAAAACCCATGTTTTGGGGTGGAGTAGGATTTGGGGAGTAATATTCAAAGAGCTAGTTATTTAACTTGCCTATCTGACATCTTACCAATATTTAATAGTTACTGGAAAATTATTACTTAGTTCTTTTTCAGCGATTTAGTGTTTATGGCCTGTGTCTTTTCGCATCTATTTCTGTATTACCTCAAGCTTAATTTCTCTTTTTCTTATCTTAAAGTTAGTAGCATTTTTAGTCAGTACAACACTTCTAGTCTTGTGCAAACTAGGACAAATTCCTTTTAAAATACAACCAGGTGATTCCAATTGAACAGAAAGCAGATATTTGATTATTTTTCCCTGAAATAACTTCTGGAACCAGCATGCCTCACCAATTGGATGGCTCCCTGCTCAACAGAATCTTTTATAGATAAATATGAATTTCACTGTAAGATTACCTTAACTCTCAATTACAAAACTGGGTTCATACATTTAAATTTTTTTTAAACACAGTGTTTTCAGTTTGACTTCTGAACAATTGGATATTCCAAAAAAGGTCAGTTCTTTGATGTCTGAACAACTGCATAATTTAATTTCTCCTTCCCTTTCCAACTTCACAAACAATTTTTTTTTTTTTTTTGCGGTACCGGGGATTGAACGCAGGGGTGTTATACCTCCGCGCTACACCCCCGGCCCTATTTTTTATACTTTATTTTGAAACCGGGTCTCACGAAGTTGCGGAGGGCCTCACTAAGAAGAGAGAGAGAGAGAGAGAGAGAGAGAGAGAGGGAAAGCTGAGGCTGGCCTCGAACCCAGATCCTCCAGTCTCCGCCTCCCAAAGTACTGGGATTACAAGCTTGCGCCACCACACCCGGCTTTCACAAACAAATTTAAAGCAAAATCGAATTGATCTAACTGTGAATGATTGGCCCTTGTTTACTAGTCAACAATAGAAAGTTCTGATAACGTGTCTCCTCTTTTTCTTATTTCCAAAAAGATCCCTGATGTCTACTTGTGTTCTTGTAGATTGGCAGGGGTCATTTGCGTGTAAGACAAACAAAAAGCTATGTGAAATTGCTCTCATAAAATGTGTTTGTTTGAATTTGACAAGGTCATAAGATCTACCACTGTACACTTTGTTATTAAATCCAAAGAAGGAATTTAAATACTATCTCTTGTCTTCCTGCAATCACAATGAAAAAAGAATAGATTAAAATCTCCCTTTTTCCATTTAATCATCATCATCATCATCATCATCATCACATTATTATTATTATCTATTTATTTTTTGTGATTCAGCCAGCATTTGACTTGTAGCGAGGGAGTGAGGAAGAGTTATTGCTTGCTAGTGCATTGTTCATGGAAAGTCAAAAAAAATTTTTTTTTTTGCAGGCAAATGGGAAGCAAATCAATTTGTGTCACGTAGAGTGAGAAAACTATTAAAATAGTGCTGTCAGTATCACACAATGCTCTTCAATTCTATCACTTGTTGATGTCACTTTGGATAATATGTTTCAGATGATATAAAGTGAGATATGCACCTAATTTCTTTACTTGGGCCTATTTCAAGTCTTGGAATTGGTGTCATGGTGAATTAGACTATCCTTGAACTCAAAGATACCACATTGCTAAATATCGTATGCAAAAATAGACCTTGGTCCTATCCTAACTATTCGTTTAGTGCTGTATTCACAAAAAAGGCTTGCTTTTAGTATCAAAGTTATAATTCAAATGTACTTTTGCATCTGGGGTTGCAATTTTATGAGCTATCAATATTTTGACAACAGAGAACCCTCAGTGGTGCAAGGGAAGGGGAAGGGCAAGAAAGAAGTGAATCTATGGAATTAATATTATAAACAATGTGTACATATGAGATTATACCAACATCATTCTCAGTGCTACATGTGGGGGGGGAGGCGGGGGGAACATCAAAAGCTGTGTGCATGTATGTTAACACCAAACTGATACTCATTGTGATGTGAGACTACAATGCACCAATAAAAACATATTAAAAAAGTAAAAAAAAAAGCAAGGAAAAATATTTTCCAATAAATAAGCCAACATATGGATTCTTAAAAAGAAGAAGAAAAAAAAAAGCCTGCCTTCAGGTGGGAGGCCCCTGATCAGCTCTCTCCCTACTCTGTGCACCCTTCCTTGATGACACATTGTTTAAGTGCTAACTGCTTCACATCTGTTAGTTTACAAGTAGGGCCTGAACTCTCCCACTACCTGTATATGCTTTTTAAGAAATAATTGTCTTTTTAAACCTCATTCAAATAAACATTTTTGGTACTCAGTACAACCTGATTCTGATTATGTAGCATGCAAAATTCAAAGGATCAAATCACCAGCAATTTGCTTCCCCAAGTTGCTTTCTTAAATCAGCTTTTAAATAGATTTATGTTGCCTGTGGATATAAAGCAGTGGAGTAAAACTAAACCTTCCTGATTTCCAAATCAGCATTTAAAGAGCTATAATTCATATTTAATGAAGAAAAACAGCTAAATAAGCATCCACAAGCATTTAAATAGAGACTTTATGCTCATAAAGTTTTATCCTCTGCTAAAAGCCCCTTTACCATATATTTTTATATATTTTTATTATCCTTTGATGCAAAATGCTAAAAGGAAGTTGGATATTGTTAAATTGCTATTAAATTATAAGAGAACAAATATTAGGAATAAATTTCAGCTCAGTTAACTAGGACAAGATTGGCAATTTTCCTAACTTGTGCTCAACATTTAGTTTTCAAATGGAGAAAATGTTTTATTGCCAACAGAACATGAAACAATATTGAGGCCAGATGGCTCTGACCTTTTGTGTTAGAATAAAGCACTTTCTATTTCAAGACAAGGCATCCTGTTTATAAATGGCTACATTTTGGTGAAAACTGACTTTGTTTTACCTGTGAAATTGAGTTTGACCATTTTCCCTTGGAATAAACAGGGGATGTTGAGATCTGCTTGCCTGAAGGCAAAGCAATATAAAGTTGATAGCATAATGCATGTGGTTTTGGGGCTTCATCTCAGCTGAAGTATATATGCCTTGAATCTCCATCACCAAAAACAACCAACCAACCAACCAACCAACCAACCACTCCGCATATCTCAAAGCCAAAGGCAGGGTCACTCCAAATGAAGTAATAAAACTGTGAACTGGTTGATTTCCTAAAACATTTTCTCATTGGTTATAAATCTCAGTTTTGCTCTATATCTGGCCTTATTTTCTAAACCTGACTGATATTGAGAAAGAATGAAGAGAGTGTGAACTATGAAGAACATCACTCTAAACAGACCCTGAGATCTCAGCATGTATGTGTGACTACCATTTTTTTTTCCAATTGCACTTTTGAAAGCAGCATCCCTTCTTCCAGGCATGAGTAATGTTTTTCAAATTCCATTATTCTAGGCCAGGAAAATGATACCATTGGCCTCTAATTCACTCAGTTGTATAATTAGCTGCAAGCACAGAAACAGTCCTACTATAATATTAAATGCATTTGTTGAGCTTTTGCTTATATCTCCAACTGATTATTAAGTCCTTGTATGTGGAAATTTGTGAATCTAATCACCTTGAAGAAAAGAGCTCAAGTATATGTATTTCAATCTTCTGAGCTATATTTGCCCTTCCAGAGAGGACATTAGTACCCACAGTGTTACTTTCTTTTCCTTTTGGTCTGAAGCATACTTTTGATCAGTGTCGAAAGGGTTGGTGGTCCTGCAAATATCAATCTCCATACATTTGGGAGTAAAACTTTAACTATTGGCTCCAAGTCTCATGGAAAGGAAGGATGACTGAATTTCTTCTGGATTGAATGGAGTGTTCTATTATCTCTGGAGTGAAGTCTTTTTTAGAGAGAAATCTTTGCCCTGCGTGGTGGTGCATGCTTATAATCCCAGTACCTGGGAGGCTGAGACAGGAGGATCACAGGTTTGTGGCCAGCCTCAGATACTTAGGCCCTTGGCAACTGAGTGAGACCCTGTTTCAAAATAAAGAATAAAAAATAGGACTGGGGTTGTAGCTCAGAGGTGGAATGCCCCTGGGTTCAATCCCTGGTACCACACACACACACACACAAAATCTTCACCATTATTAGAAAACCTCACCTCCTTTTTAAATGTGCATTTTTTATTACTTAAGATGTTGTATGATTTTTCACATGCTTATTAGCAATTTGCATATCTTATTCAGTAAACTGAATAAGATGACTGATTTTGCCATCTGCCCAGGTCTTTCCTTCAGGATGTTGCTTTATTCTTAATGATTTTAAGACCTTTTTATACATGAATAATACTTTCAAAATATATGTATTAAGATATTTTCCACTACTCAATTTATGACTTTGAAAAGAGCATTTTCCAGCCGAGTTTTGTTGCCATATTTTATTCATGTTAGCCTTAAAATGAGTTGGCCCGCTGACTTAGCACTTGGGGAAAGGAAGCAAAAGAATGTGGACACCGGGGAGGAGTGAGGAGAGCTCTAGTAGACCACAGCTCACATTTGCATGTTGTGAACTCTTTTATGGAGGCAAGGAATTCACTGTATATTTTCATGCAAACATTTAAAAGCCATTGAGACTCTTTTTCCACAAACAATAATTTCTGTGATTGGACAGATTATCAAGTAAGTGATAGGTCAGGCGAATAGCCTATCCTGTGTGACTAAGGTGACAATTAGAGCAGTACCTTAACTGTTAAGGTCCTTAAGCTTCCCCATGGCACATTGCAGTTGTAATTTACTAGTGATCTGTAAGAGCTGGTGAACTTTCAAATGTCATGTTTAGGGAGATTTACTCGAAGGAGCGCACCCAGTGGGGCTTGGGATACATGGGTGTCCTGTCCATACTTGCTTATTGGATACTATATCCATGGCCAACACCATTACTAATGATTAGATTACTGAAGACAGTGCCTTTAGTCACCAAATTTTCTGTGTCAGATGTGTCCTTAGGAGTTGTTTTTCTCCAGAATTATTCTGACTCTAGATAACAAAGAAAGAAAAAAAAAAACACCTTGCCCCTACTTAGGAGCCTTGTTTATTTACTTTCATTGCCTTATCTATTATCCCGAGGACTTTAGAAGCATTAGGGAGATGGGTATTGCATGTTCTTCCATGGAAAAAATATTAATTCCAATCAAGAGGATGTCATTTTTATTCTACATTTTGAGTGTTGAACTGACTTCACTGATGGCTTTCATGAGCCTGTCATTTAAGATATTTGAGATATGGATGAAATAAAGCATTTTACTGAAGTAGGGAGGGTTTGTTTCTTAACACAGCTTGCATTTACACAAAACACATCACTCAGGCTAAGAACACAAATGCATCATCAAGGGGTATCCAATAACAGATATATTGTGATATTTTTAGCATAAATCTCCAGTAAATTTTAAGCCCTTTTTTTCTTTCCCCTTATTTACAGGTTCCTTTTTTGATCATAGCATAAAGCCCTGAAGAAGTGTCCCAGGTAGCTGAAGTATATGCCAAATAGGGGCATTGTGAGAACAGAGGACGATAAAGCTTGAGAAAGAGCTTAGAGAACACTGGACGGCACCTCATAAATTCTATGTACCGAGATGATCATTTTCAGGCAAAGTGCAACATCTTGGCCTTTGCCCCAACTTTTGAAGAGCTTGCTACCACTGACAGGATGAATGATGACCATTGATGAGGGTGAAGATGAAGGATGGAAACTTCAGAACAGGAGAAAAATGTCTGCTAAAATCATTAAGCATGGAGGAGAAGGAATTTTTCCTTGGAAGGGGGGGGCAGTGGAGTTGCTTTGTTTTTGCTTAGACATCTGTATAGACCCTTAATCACTACATGGAGCCAAAAAGTGCAATACGTTTTTAATGTTGCTCCATTTATCATGCCTTTCCTTCATGCTGTTGAGTCAGCATGATGCAGAGGAAACAGCCTGCACTGCAAGTCCAGAGAATTGAGTGTGCGTCACAGCCGGGCTCCCAGTCTACTTATTTCATCAATTTCTCCATCTCAAAAGGGTGTTCGAGTAGATTAATAGTTTCTAAGGTAAGACATATATGCAGAAATGGCAGTTAAGATGATTTTAGGTGGTAGATGCAATAGATTACATATCATGCATTTATTTCACTATATAATAAAATAAATATAATTTGTATATGAAACATAAATTTTTGAATGTTAATGCTAAGTAAAAAAAAGAAATGGAAAAGTGTTTAGATAATAATAGTCTTGGTGAGTTGTGGATTTGGCAAGAATCATGAAGGAAGGACATTTGGGAAATGCTGGCTAGATTATCTGTAAATTTACATTGCGATCTAATGCTTAATACATTTAATTGCTTAAATGAGAAAAAGACAGTGGCAACCTTCACAATGGTGTGTCTGTTCATTTCTATAGGCTTCGGGTCTGGATTGGGGCACAGAGGCTCCCAGAAGTGGCATCAATCACTCCAGGAATTGCAATATCGCTTTAAAGTACCATGAGGCTGGTTGGCGTGATTCTTAATACCCAGCAGGTAGGAGCTGGACCTGATGACAGGCCACAGCAGGACGAACTTCAAACGCACAGGGTGGTTCTGGGGCTGCTGACTCTCTCTGGCGGGTGACTTTTGTCACAACCTGTCTGTTGCATTATCTCTGCAGATAAAGCTGTCTTGTATAGGGTGTACTTTTTACTCATCCAGGAAGTTCTCAAAGATCAGGACACGCCATCCTAGAAAAACAAGAACATGTAAAGGCCCTCCAAGGACCCTTCCTTTGTTGTCTTGTGGCCTCTTATTTAGCCAGATATTTTAGAGAGCCTCTGTCCAAAAAAGAGGATTGTTAAGTCTTTTAGGGTACCACGTATAGGGAAATTCCAACTAGCCGTCAGAACTACTTCTGAGTATTGGGGACTGCTTTATTATTCAGTGATGAGAAAGCAACGACATTGCTGCATGCTTCCTGCTGAGCCCGGGAAGAAAATGAGAAGTGGCGCCACCAGGTTACGGTTTCCTCATCAATAGTAATCAGGTGTGTTATAGAATTCTTACCAAAATAACAAAATTACTTGCATCCAATATGTATTATTTTTTTTCTGGGAAATAGAATTATAATTGAACCATTTGTTTGTTTTGCTCTTTCTAGTGGATCTATCAGGCCCATTAGTAGCAATGAATGCTGTAGTGTCTAGAATCCCTGTGCCCTTTTAATGTTCCTCCAATGAAACATCGGCAGAACAAACATAGCAGGGTGTGTACGAGTTTTCTCAGAGTTCCGGCTGCTCTTGCAGAAGCTCTGTTGCTGACCTGTGGTTGGGTTCGTGGTAGCAAGGTGACTGGAGTGCACAGCCGTTTAGATAACCGGCCTGTGAGTTGTATGATTCCATGCTAAGAATAAAGTGGAATTAGTCATACCTGCTGGTTTGGGGAAAGGATAGCAAATGTTTCTGCTGTCAAGGAAAGCCTTTTCATGACTGTCGTGTTCAGCTCACTGTCTTTATTTGAAACTTAATCATGCTGGAAAAACAGTGTAGGGTGGTGGTTAAGAGGCCACAGAGTAAAACTGACTTGCCATCGAACCATGGCTGTGCCAGTCATACTTAGAATAAGTACATCTCCTTGAATCCGCTATTCACTTGTAAGATAGGGATACAAGAGCATCTAACACATAGGTTTGCTGTGAGGGTCAAATGAAGTATAAGATGCTCCTTATGTATCATATTTAAGCCTGTTAGCCCTATTTCTTATTGGCACTTCTTGGAAGGTTCCATGCTGGTAACTTTTGCCTCCTACTTGGGGGGTTTCTCTGATGTCTTAGACATGGAGAACCTGTGGAACTCACTTGGCACTCATGTCTGACAAGTTTGGATTACGAGTTGATGCGCTTAAGAATACTGCTGATAGATATGAGACTGTAGCCATGGATAAATGCTTCCCAAATTAATCTTTTGAGCAAACAGTTTTGAGCCACATTTCATAAGACACTTCAGCGTGTCCTGTAGGATATAGTAACCAACTCAATAATGCATCCTTATATCGACTTTTTATTTTCTTGTCTTACTTTCCCTGTCCTTCATTCTTTATTCCTATGATAAAGTTCCCAAATAAATGACCTGTGTGTAATCCTTTGCCTCAGGATTTGTTTTCAGGGGAATCCAGATCATTATACCAGGAGTGGCCAGAAGCACAGACTGTGTGTCTGAAGCGGGGCCACTCAGCCAGTGCAGGTGGAAACATCAGTCACTAAGACTCCCAGGGGTGGAGTGGGATGGGGGCAGGTGTCTTGTTGGGCTACATGCTGACTATAGCACTTCCCTCATATGAGAATAATGGTAATTACAGAGATTATGGAGTTGATTGGCTTTTAAAAACTGTTCTAGAAGCCTTAAAAAAGATACTACAGATATAGATCAGAAAATTATCAAACTGTGACCAGCTCTGAAAGCTAGATACCCTCTGTGGAAGAATTAAAAAGACCATGGTTGCTTAACACAGGAATCTTGGGCTCAACACCTGGATGGGCGTCTACTTGCAAGAATGGCAGAGCTGAAAAACAGAGACTTAATGCACATTCTCCCCAGCTTTCCTGTATGAAAATAGAGCCCTAATAAGAAAATAATGGGGTTCTGAGACATGGGGTAGAGAAGTCTAGGTAGATAGGCCTAGGGATCTTGAACAGTGCAACTCCTCTGAATACTCCAGGGTTGAAGATGTAGCCTTTCTTACTTGATGGAGAAGAGCAGTCTCCTGTTTCCTGGAGATTCTGTAAAACCCACGTAGGAGGCTAGTGTCCTGAAATTTATTTCTCATTTTCCTCAATACCCACTCCCTGCCAGTCCCTTTTGCTACTGGGCAAATGTAAGAGTTGAAACTGAGCAGAGTCCATGCAGAAAAAGACAGCTTCTGCTCAGGAGGAAATTTGCTTACGCACTGAAGGAAATTAAGCTCATATGTAATGTAACGAAATGGGAATACCTATATGGAAGTGGATCTGGAGAACATCGTACTTTGCACTATAAAACATAAGGTTAAATTATGGGGGAAACGTTTACACAGGAGAACTAACCCATATCTTGGGATTCAAGGTCTTAGTAAAGAGAAGCTGTTGGATGATTTCTTAAAACTTGGACATGATCTATAGTCTCTGGAAACCAACAATCTTAGATTCCAAGTATAGATGATCTGCATTCTAGAGAAAGGCCGTACCGTTTGTAGCAGGGAACTGCCTTCTATTTGAAATAGAGGTCCTGATAGACCAATGGGCTCTAATGGGACTAAGCCCCTAACATGGGACAAGTGACCACATAGCTAGAGCATCTCTCATGGGCTAGACATTGTTGGTTCTACTAAATCATAAGCGTGGACAGGCACAGAAGCAATCAGTTGTGAGATGGAAACAATAAATTTGAGATTGAGGTAAGCAGACTAAATAGGCACACGAAATTTCTTGGGCTTTGGTCTAAACACTCATGCCCATATGTCTCATTCAGCTCATAACTCATTATGGGGATTTTCCCAAAATCATATGACAGAGGATAAAAGTCTTGGGCTTGGGTAGCGGAGGAGTTTTTCTCATCCTTTTCTAAAATGACTGTGACTGCACTGTTCCCTTACTTAACGGTACTGCTAAGGTTGTTGTGAAAGGAAGCTATCCAAATGGCATTCGGTCATTCTGTTTCTATAGATGAAGATATTTCCTATTGTAGAGGTTTCCTTGGCTCTATTGGCAGTGGGGAATGCTTAGCTCATTAGTCCTGGGTGTGGGGGAAGCATGACTCTCGATGTCTGAGAAAAAGAACCCTATGAAGAAGCATAAGAATGGACCAATTGTAAAGCCGGGCGTGGTGGCGCATGCTTGTAACCCCAGTGCTTGGGAGGCTGAGATAGGAGGATCGCAGGTTCGCAGCCAGCCTCAGGTACTCAGTGAGGCCCTCTGCAACTTAGTGAGACCCTGTTTCAAAATAAAGAATAAAAAATAGGGTTGGGGGTATAGCTCGGAGGTAGAATGCCCCTGGGTTCCATCCCCAGTACCACCAAAAAAAAAAAAAAAAAAAAAAAGGAATGGACCAATGTAAGAGGGTACAAGATGTGCAGATTTTTGTGTCTTATATTTACCATAGAGTAAGCATCACACAAAATGATTACTCATTTTGTAGATGTCAACCATTCTTTGTCTTTGGCTACCCTAGTGCTAACACAACACAGCCAGAAATGGAGTGGCCATGTTGACAGGGATAGGAGTTCTAATGGATGCCATATCATGGACTCTCTCTCTCACTAAGGCTAATGTACATCTACCACTGTTCAACACCCCTTCTTCCACGAGCAGGGATGCATGCTGAGCTCTCGACATAGCATCATTCTTTAAGAAGGCTGCCAACCACTTGCAAGTAGGTTAATTACATGCAACCCTTAGAAAGAGGTGTGGCAACGGTCAAAGGGCCATGGGATTTGTGAGCTATGCCATATGCTTCTTTTTCCTGTAGCGGTGAGTTTAATGGGAGTTTAGAATGGACTGTTAGTTAGCTTATGCATAAACTCAGGGAAAAAATTACATGGGCTTGGGATGCAATCCTCTCAGATGAGCTATGAGTGCTGAGCCAATAACCAATGGTGTATTGGGAATTTGGAGTAAATGTGTAGAAAAGTTTGAGTCCTAGATGTCTCACCAGCCTTGCTTAGGAAACCCAAGTACCTTCACCTTTCTCATCTGCAGATCTAAATACTTCCCATTGGAAAATTTAACAATTCATTTATGCAGCTATTCTTTTAAAGTTCAATGTTTTTGAATGTGAAATGCAGGGGAACAAAAGAAACAATGTCTTATTCTTGAAATAATTTCTGTTGACATACAAAGGAGAGTAATGCATTTTCATGGCAAATTTCAAACCACACTGATAGATATGAAAATTTTAAGAAAAGTCTTTCTCCTTCTTAACCCAATCCTTCTCCCAAAAGATAATCCCTTAATAATGTCTAACAGCTTGTGAATTTTCTATCAGAAAAATTATGCATATCAATATCCCTAGTGTATATGTGTCTTTTTAGAAAAATATTAATAAGAAAAGTTATGCCACACACCGTTCTGCACCTTGTCTTTTTCATATGTTGTATCTAGGAGATATTATTATGTCATAGCATTCATTTTAAAAACTGTATGATGAGGTGGGGGTGTAGCTCAGTGGTAGAATACTTGCCTGGCAAACTTAAGGCTCTGGGTTCGATCCCCAATGTCCCTACTAAAACAAAACCCAAACAAACAATACAAAAACACTATATAATGCTTTATGATATATCATTATTTAGTCAATTCCTATAGATAGAAATACAGACTATTTTATGTCTCTTATTTTTCTTTTATAGTTCGACAATGAATATCATTACATAAACATAAATTAATTTGTAACTTTAGAGTCAAATGTATGTAAATTTTAAATTTGGGTACGTATTGACTGCTTATCTTTCCATGCGCTTATTGACCCATCATATAATCATATCTTATTTTTTTGTAAAGTGTCTGTCCAGATATTTTCAAATTGGGTTACTTTTTTCTTATCTGTGAATTTTAAGCACACTTTGCTTATTCTGAATACAAATGGTTTATCTTAAGCATTTGTGTATTTGTTGTGAACAGTTTCCAATTCTTTGGCTTCCTCTTCTTCATAGCATTTGTCAAACACCAAGAAGTTTTTAATTCTGATGAAATATAATTTATCGTTTTTTTGTTTTATTTTCTGTGTTCTAAGAGAAATGCCTCCCCGCACCCAGGTCATGAACAATTCCTCCTATGCTTTTCCCTAGAAATTTTACAGTTTGGTTTTACATATATTTCTATGTTCCATGTGAAATTTATATTTTGTATATAGTATGAGACAAGAATTGATGCTCATTTTTTCCCTCTCAAATATTCAGTTGATTCATGATTTGGTAAAAGATTTTCTTTTCCTCTTTGACATACCTTGGTACCTTTGTCAAAAATCCATTGATCAAAAATATGTAGGGTATTTCTGGACTCTTTAATCTCTTTCAATGATTTAAATATTTATCTTTTTGCCAACTGTCTTGATTGCTGTAGCTTATGCTAAATCTTGAAATCATCTAGGATAACATCTCCAAATTTGTTTTTCTTTTGTAAACAGTGCCTTGGTTGTCCTACTTCTTGCATTCTTATATATATTATAGAATCAGTTTGCCAATTTCTACAAAAAAAGCCATCTTGGATTCTGATGACATTGGCTACATTTATTTATAAGAAAAAATTTATGTTGTTAGCTTTGTCTTTTTATTTCTCCAGTGAGGTTAAATCCCATCTAAGAAATCTCTTTTTAAAAAGTGACCTAACTGAGGGAGTTGGGAGGGGGGTGGAGGGAAACACACTATAGCACATGATGTACATACACAAACCTATAAGACTCAATCACTATCTGGAGCATGAAAGGGAGGGAAGGGGGAGGGAATAGGTGGGATTGGAGGGAGGGCTAAATGAGCAATGTGTGCATGTATGATGTTGATACCCTGACATATATCAAAATGTATAATTACAATGCACCAATAAATGAACATTAAAAAAAAAGTAATTGTGGGAACTTGGAAGTATAGCTGAATGGTAAAGCACTTGCCTAGCATGCGTGAGGCTCTGGGTTCAATCCCCAGAACTACAAAATAAAATAACAAAGAAGAGATACTCTTTCTCCAGGGTAATTTAAAATATAATAATCACATGTGGATTATTATATTAATCGCATATGTATATATATATTTTTCTAAATGATTGCCTGGTCAACTAGTTGTCCCAATATCATTTATAGAATGATACCATCTTCTTTTAAGTTGAAATGTATCATTAGTTGAGTTCTCATATGTAGTCACGTTTTTTAATTTCTTAAGTCTGGTAACCACATATTTTAATGTTTAGAAATTGTATGTAATTGCCGGGCTTGGTGGCGCACGCTTGTAATCCCAGTACTTTGGGAGGCGGAGACTGGAGGATCCGGGTTTGCGGCCAGCCTCAGCTCTTCTCTCTCTCTCTCTCCCTGTCTCTCTCTCTCTACCTAGTGAGGCCCTCTGCAACTTCGTGAGACCCGGTTTCAAAATAAAAGTATAAAAAATAGGGCCGGGGGTGTAGCGTGGAGGTAGAACGCCCCTGGGTTCAATCCCCGGTACCGCAAAAAAAAAAAGAAATTGTATGTAATTCATAGTGTTCATTTATATATGATGGAATTGATTATTGAAAATTATTATTATTGATTTGTTTCATTACCATTTAGCTTAATGGGTGTTGTACTCGGAGTTTGCGTATTAAGACCTCATTGCTATTCATCAAATAGTTGCTTTTCCCTCTTAGATATGGATGTAGCTTGATACTTATACACTGACATGGTACAACTTTTCTTACATCATAGGCACAGACAATGGCTAGTAGTTGCATATAATGGCATGATCATAAATGGATCACACACAGTATTGCCAGTTAATTAGCGTTGCTGAAAGGCTAGGGAATGTTTTATGTAGGCAGTTTTGCTTAGAATATTGGGATGTTAATGCTGAAAGGGAGAATGAAAACTATAATTTCTAAGCCTTTATAGAGGTAGGCACCATGCCAGGTACTCTAGTGGCTTATTTCATTTAATCCTCACAACAAATCTATAAATTGGTAATATAAGCACTGTTTTACAGATAATGTTGCAGGCTAAGAAATGCACATTAAGAAACACTTCCAAGATCTAAACAAGATCTTAGTTTGGACTAGAATCTACAACTCATGCTCTTTTAGTATTCCAGCTGCCTTAGAGAACATCTAAAAAAAAACCCCAACAACCTATTTTTATTATTATAAATGATGAGCTCGGAGGAATTGAGATTCTTGCTCAGTTTTGTGATGCAAATTCATTGCAGATACAGGACAGAAATCCATTTTTTTCTGTTTCTTAGTCTTTTATAATTTTACATTGTCTGTTTAGCCCAGGAAATGACAGCATAGACCCACTGCTTGGTTTTGAACCCTGCTCCATAATTTACTTTATATGTGATTTTGGAAGTGTATAAAATGGGGATACAAACAGGATCTACCTCTTTGTGATATTGAAACTACATAAATGTAAAGAGAGCATACACAAGCCTGGCATGGTGGTGCACATCTGTAATCCCAGCCTGAGCAACTTGGTGAGACTCTGTCTCAAAATAAGAAGGGCTGGGTGTGTAGCTCAATGGTAGAGCATTCATGTGCAAGATTCTCAGAACCAAAAAATAAAAAAATAAACTAAATAGAAGAAGAGCTCATAGCATAATAAGTGCTCAGTAATGAGTAATTCTGCTACTGATGGCAGTGCTGGAATCACAGTGTACCTCCTCTCTTAGCAATGTCATATCACTAGAATGAATCAGCTGTCACTCTTTAATACAACACTACGAATTCAATTCTATTAGTATTTCTATGGAATGTTTTTATATTTTGCACTTCACTCTACCAGTGTTTGCAAACTAAAGCAACAAGACGGTAAAAAATATTTAGAATCTGTGTTGATACAAGGAGAGAAGAGATAAGCATTCTAGAAAATTTCTGAAATCATATTACTTGACATAAAGCCACCTACCAGATCTATGCCAAGTCTAAGGGTTACAGTAGGATAAAGAAAGTCATTATTTAAAGGTCATGCCTCATCTAGTCAGGAGTAGAGATACTTAGAGCCACCTACTGTAGTAACTGCATAGAGACAGTCAGAATAGAAGTTAAGATGGGATCAGGGCTGGAGGAGATTTTATGCACAAAGCGCCAGTACTAGAGGAAAACAGATGTTCCTACTCATGTATATCAGGACAAGAGCCAATTTGATCCATAATTTTAAGGAGCTTAGAAAATACTCTAAACTGAGATTTAGGGGAATTGCTTTTGGATCTTGACCTTGATACTAACTACTTTTATTCCTTTGGGAAACTATTTAAACCTGTGCTGTCCAATACAGTAGCCACTAGTCTCATGTGAGTACTTGATGAAAATTCATTAAAACTCAAAGTCGGGCACAGTTGCACACACCTGTAATCGCACCAACTGGGGAGGCGGAGGTGGGAGGATTGTAAGTTCAAGGTCAGCCGCAGCAATGTAGTGAGATTCTGTCTCTAAATAAATAAGTAAATAAATAAATAAATAAATCTCAGTTTCTCAATGTTTTAGTCACAAGTACTCATTGATCATGTGTAACTACTTGCTACTATATGGGAAAGTGCAGAATAACATTTCCACCCTTGTAGAAAGTTCTATCAGACAGCACTGAAAATCCTTCCTGGCCTTCCTTCCTACATTTGTGAAAAGAATATGGACTTGGCTTCTCATAGGCTAGCACTCTAAGCTGTGCCTGATGATAACTTACACTGGGGTGGGTAACCTTAGATTGTGGCATATTATGCTCTTCATCAAGGTTCTAGTCACATCTGGAAAAAAAATTTGGAAGAATTCTGTGGTAACCAGACTGCCATTGTCACCAGTGACCACTGCCTCCCCTGCTCCCTGTCCTCCTCTCCATCCCCCCCCCTTTTTTTTGAAGGTAAAGGCCAGTTGTCCTGAACCAGAAAGGTGAGTCAGGATGTTCTGCAGGCAGCAAGAGGCTGGCTCTATAAAGGTGGGATAATCTGCCACTCTTAACATGGTGCTTATAATCTAGACTGGCTAGCTTATTTGTGATTATAAACATCTCCCAAACCTCATTGGCATAGAAAAACAGGTTTATTTTTCTCATGTGAAACATCCATATGGCTTTTGTGGGCATTGCTTCTTAGTACCTTACTCCTGGATCCAGCAGGTCATTACAGCAGCAAAAGATAAAAAGGAGTGGTGAGGCTCAGCCTGACTTGTAAAGCTTTCCCCCATTCATGCTACTTGTCTCTTACATGCACATTTCTTTGTTCAAGATGAATTCACAGCCAAATATAACCTCCAGGGTGCAGGTAAGTACAATGTAACAATAGACCTGGGAAGCAAAATGGGAAACATTTGATGGAGAGGATGAATAACCGCCATAGTATTTACATTACAATAAGAATTTGGTGTTTAAAGATCATGCACTATACAGTGAGGAGTAGACATACATAGAGCATATATTAATATTAAAGTACATACTCACATCCATTAGTGCTACCCATGAAGCCAGGTAGGTAAGATCAAAACTTCAGGTACAGCAGCTGAGGGATACCAGTTAAGATGAACTAGTCTCCATGCCCATCGTCCTGCAGACAGCTACCACATAGAAACATATGGTAAGGTACTGGATCTCTTCCTCTTCCTCTTCCTCTTCCACTTTTTCAAGAGGAGCTGGACATATATTGTTATGTGAAGTCACTTCATTTTTTTAAAAAATGGCTCATTTATAAACTTTGCCTGGGTCAAAGAATTTACAGTGCAACTGAACTTTGTAATGGAAGGCAGGTAAATCAGGAGGTACGGGGTCAATGGCCTGCAAAATAGGAGACTCAAGTGTTGAGTGTTAATCCTAGAAATTGGACAAACTACCTGTATGACATTTAGTGAGCCACTTACCCTTGTCCTTCATCTGCAAAATAGTAGATTGTTTAAGATCTATGACAAGCCTGTGTATTTTAGATTGATTCCAGTGGTTGTAGGAGCTACCTGAAGTAACAAAGTTATTCTTTCATCTTGAACGGAATAGTATAAATTTTGATGAAACTTACACCATAATTCCTTTCCACATTATGCTAGCAACTGGGGAAGATCAGAGAAGAGATTTAGGTTTCTCTATAACAGCTAGTAGTCAGAGCTTTCCTGGAACAATATGACATTAAAGTTGCTATTTACCAAAAAATAGTGACTCTGTATAGAGTGTCTAGAAAGGCAGGGTAGTTAATAGATTAAAGTCATTGACTTTGGTTTTAGACAGATTTGGGTTTAAATTGTGCTCTGCTTGTTACTAGCTGTATGGCCTGATCTAATTACTAGAACTTGACTGCCTCTGCTTCTTTATCCATAAAATTGGAATGATAAATAATGATATTCACTTCACAGGGCTATGGGGAAGGTTAAATTAGATAATACATACATAATGCCTAATATTTAAATTTTATGAGCAATTCTTGCTACTGTTATGTGCTGAGTTCTTCCCTTACTCCCACCCTTCCACACATGATACTTCTAGAAGATAATAAACATGTAATCCCACTGGTTTTACTGAAATTGTGTTCAAGGGCCAACAAAAGAAACTGCTGAGACTGTCACTTCCTCATTTTTTTCTAGTCTAATCTTAGGTGAATGTAGCTTTGTGCCTCTAGAATTGGGCACCCAGGGGAGTTCTTGTCTTGAATTTGTTTTGCGTGAACATTTTAGCTTTAGAATTACATCTATACTGACCAAAGGAGATTTTCATTGTGCTATAAGTCTGGTGAGAACTCTGAAATCACTGCTTACAGCTTTCGATACCATCCATCGAAGTCCCCTTGGCATAACTCAGGCCAGCAAAATTGTTCTTTGGATTCCCTGTCTCCTACTTAGAAAAATGTAAAATACTTTGGAAATTGACAAAGTAAATATTTCTTGAAATTTACGGAGATTATATTTTTCTTGTGAAGAATTTGTAGACCTGTGGGAACCAAGGCTAATTGGAATCATTTCAACTTCCAAGTATATTAGCTTTGACTTAAAGTTTCGAAAACCCTCTGAAATTTAAGCTACTGTGGCATCATCTTATTGGGTGTTTGTGTTATCATTGGACGGATCAGAGTTGATCATCATATAATTAAGTACCCAGAAAATGATTTAAAATGTCATCCCTGGGATCCTCAGCAAAGTTAATTGTCACTGGAAAAGATTCATTGTATATATTAGATTACACTTCAGTAAAATTTCTTCAACTGCTACAAATACCATATAATTCTGAAACTTTAAAGTTTCAGTTTACTTTAAAGTTGACTTTGGTTTTTGTATTTTTTTTTAAATCAGGAATGTTCTAATCTGTTTAAACATTTGGCTTTTATTACATTCATTTTATCTATGGAGAAAACTTAGTTCATTTCTCAAAGGCAAAATTGAATCATTTTTTCTTTTTCAAGTAGATCCTGGAATAAATGTTAGACATTAAATTAAAAAAAAAGAGTACACTTTTAGAATCAAGTAGAGTTTTATTCTACTTTTGGATTTGTTTCACAAAAGACAAAATCAATGTCCATCTTTTAGAGAAGGAAAATATGTTCTTATTTTTTTAAAAAAAGTCTTAACTGCTTCCTCCCCATTTTAAAATTATACATGGTCATTGTAAACACGTAGATATATCACATTGCCCTACAATGCAGAAATAAGACTGTTGATTTGTCTAAATACTGTCTTTTTGCCTTTTCCCATACACATAGCAGCATAAAAATTATAGTTCCAAATTATTCCAAATTACTTATAATACAGCTTTAAATGGGGCATTTTCTACGTGGCCAATTTTTATTCTACCTTCTCCAACATGTAGATTCCTAGTTACAAAAGACATTTTCTGGTAGAAACTGCAATTCTTGCCTTATCACTCAGGGATTAAAATTAAGTGGTTGCATGTTCTTTGCCTTTTACTTATATCCTTAAATGTACTAGCTTTTGGTTTGCTCGAGGGTGGGCAGAAAAAATAGAAGGCACTGAATTACATATAGCCAGTTTTGTTCCGATTAAGAGCCCAGAAGTTAGGGGAAGGACAAGCAGACATTAGAAACCAATTGAGCCATTTAATATAGAAGTAGATGACAGAACCTAAAGATCACCAGAAAGGTAAATAACATTTGTAATGTATTTGCATATCTTCCAAATTGAACAATCATTTAAAACTCCTAAATACCAACAAAATTGCTACCGTATTTTAATTGAAATAAAGATAGTTAACTATGTTAAAAATGTAGTCTCGAATCAAAATTCACTCAGGATTCATGTTGTACCTTTCCTGAAACAAGTTTGAGGTTTGATTTTTCTTCACCAGAATGCTTATTCATTACTCATTATTCATTATTTTCTACATTTTCTCCCATATCCCTTATGTTTCAGTGTATTTTTAAAGTACACCGGTGCATATCATCTTACGTGGACTTCTACCACTATCCAAAAGAAAGTTTGTCTTCGAATCAAACAATTGGCCCCACACTCAAGAATCAGGAAGAAGACTATTGACCTTGTCTGTAGCTTAGAAATCTAGAGTCTAGCATACTAGACTCAAAGAAATGAAACTCAGAGAGCATGCATGCCTCTGCGCAGCATTTCACTGAATTCACTGAGGGAATGAGAAACATCTTCCTGTTGTCCCTGGTGGGTCACAACACTATTCATGCTTCTCTTTTTTTTTTTTTTTTGCGGTACTGGGGATTGAACCCAGGGGCGTTCTACCTCCTAGCTACACCCCTGGTCCTATTTTTTATCCTTTATTTTGAAACCGGGTCTCACGAAGTTGCAGAGGGCCTCACTAATTAGCTGAGGTTGGCCGCGAACCCGGATCCTCTGGTCTCCGCCTCCCAAGTACTGGGATTACAAGCGTGCATCACCACACCTGGCCTATTCATGCTTCTCTATGTTGGAGAGAGTAGTTTTTCAGCTTGTTCTATGGAGTAGCTCAACTCTTGGCCTGGTGTAAAGTAAGTACTTGGGGAACTTCATTTGATTGCTTGACTAATATCAGGACTTGTTTCAGTAGAGTCGCAGAGAGGATCAATTTTTTTCAATGTCCATGGGTAGGAGACTTGGAAATGCGGACTGCAATTGAATTTATAATATTCATACTGTTTCATCCTCTCATGGCAGCCTCGTCTCCTTGCAGCCTGCTGGGCAATCTTCCCAGTTCCCTTGCTTGGTTTCCAAATGGCTGAGGCAAGGAGTGATTTTGCTTTGACAATCAGCTAATGAGCCCTTGCATCCTCTTTCCAGCTGCCTTGTACTCAGTCATCAAAACACCCAAAGAAGATTCACTTATCCAAAGGGTCTTGAGATTTCTATGCTATGTATGTTACTTTGAAATGCACTAGTGTCTTCCCTACTTGCCAGCTTCATAGGCTCTCTGTCTAAAAGGAGTAAACTCCTCTGTACGTCTCCCTATCTCTTATATCATGTCATCCCCATAATGCGATGAATTTCTGTAAAATGAACACATGAATGAATGAAAGATTTCCTGTTCAAAGAAGAGATCTATAAATGTAGAAGCATGCTATCCACCCAGAAAAACACGGGAAACTATTTCTGAAGGGATACTAGAGGAGTGATAGAAAGCCACAAAAGGCTGGAATTCAAGGAAAAAATAAATCCATTTTGACTGAAGGTAGAATGTATATGGGAAAAGAAGACTTGGAAGTATTGGTTTACTAATTTATACAACTTCTGTTTTAATGCTATATATTTATGTCAAAGTGTCCAATATTGGCATTTTCTTTTTACCATCACTACCAGAATATTTAGAAGTATATTATACAAATGAAATACACATAAATCTAAAGCCTATGTGGTCCAATTTCAATATGTAGCCAGAGTAACAGGAGTCTAGTAGACAAAAGTACAATATAGACAGTCATGTGTCATTGAATGACAGTAATATGTTCTGAAAAATACATCATTAACTTTGTCACTGTGCAAACTTCATAGAGTATACTTACACAAACTTAGATGGTATACCCTACTACACAGCTAGGCTATGTGGTATATAGCCTATTAGTTCTAGGACCAGGATGAGCAAAACAAAATGGGATTAAATTAAGCAAAAGAAAAAATGATGCAATCAAAAGAGAGAGTACCATATATATATATGGATATATATAAATACACACACACACACACACACATACCATATACAAACAGACATGGATCTGAAAGTGTCACAACAATAAAAAATTCCAGTTTTTACATTTATGCTCACCCAACTTCTTAAAAATTCCTGAAGAATTAATTCCACACCTTCTTATATCCTATCTGGATTCTGGCAGGAAGAATTTTTTGTTGCCTTCACATTCTTCCTGCATTGAGTCAGTCAGCTTTTCTTTTTTTTTTTTTTTTCCGGTACCGGGGATTGAACCCAGGGGTGTTCTACCTCCGCGCTACACCCCCGGCCCTATTTTTTCATACTTTATTCTGAAACCAGGTCTCATGAAGTTGCGGAGGGCCTCACTAGATAGAGAGAGAGAGAGAGATAGGGAGAGAGAAAGAGAGAGAGAGAGAGAGAGAGCGCTGAGGCTGGCCGCGAACCCGGATCCTCCGGTCTCCGCCTCCCAAAGTACTGGGATTACAAGCGTGCGCCACCACGCCCGGCTGTCAGTCAGCTTTTCTGTCTCTCCCATCTCTACATCCCTTACATTTAGTTTTTTTTATTATGCAGATCATTTTAACTTCTCTGAATCTTAGTTTTCCTTTTCCCCTCTCCATTTCTGGGATTATAGAGATGCACCATGGATCTTGTCCAGCTAAAGAATTCTTACTCCTTAGCAAGAGAGAAGCAGAAAAAGCAGTTTTTTTTTTCTCTTGCCATACAAACAATTGCTAATTAAGAATAATGTCCTGTAATGAAAGACACATGTTATTTATTATCAGCCCACCAGGGCTCAAGCCCCAGTTTCAATTCTTCCTAGCTGGGTTACCTTGTGGAAATAAATTAACCACCAATTATTGGGTCATCTGTTAAATGGGGATGATAATTGTATTATACTCATTATATACACAATGAGAAGTATGTGTGTTTGTGTGTTTTCAATTGCAAAGAGCTACATGAATGATAGTTATTAGTGACTTTCTCTGAGATTTTTTGAGTGAGTTCATCACGTTTATTGAGGGAGAAAACTAATTTTCCTGCAAGATGTGTCCTTACATTTCCAGGTTTCCTGTAGTGCTCCAACTCAGTCCTGGGGGAGCGTGTGGGGGCTCTGTGTTGGTGGAACAGTCTCTGTGTTCTGGGGCCTCACTAACACTTTGGCTTCCTCCATGTGTGAGTGTGTGCGTGTAAGACATGTTACCTAATTGAATGTCTTATTTTTCCTCTTTGTAACACTGCCATTGTCTTTTCCTGAGAGGCCCTTGTATTGCCCTTTTATGTTAAAGGCCATTTTACCCATTGATAAGCGTGTTTTACCACTGAAACCTTTATACTGTCCTTCTCAACTCAGTCTAAATAAATGATTTTGATGAAAACAAAACCAATGCAAAAAAAAAATAAATTCTGAGTTTCTGTCATAAAAAGTACTGGCAGGAGTGGTCAGGATATACGACTTACTGCTACTTATGTGTTGCATTATCAAGGCCATTTAGGCAGAAAGAGCTATGTTTTAAAGAGACTCGGTGTACCCTCGTGCCCTCTGACATCTATATTAACAAGGTCAAAATCAAACTTGTGGCCAGGAAATGCTCATAATGAGGCTAAAAGTGATTTGGTCTCTGACCTTATGCATTAATTGCTATTAACTGTCTTAGTCATAGTTTTATTTACTAATATTTCCCCAGGAAAAGACCTGTTTTGAGTCAATAAAAGGGCCAAATCCATAACTCTGATGTCATTATTCTCTAATGATTGGGATTCTAATTTAATTTATGTACTACTTTAGTGCAGGAAATTAACTGATGAGTCAATTTGTTTTAGACAAATAATTGTAAAGTACAGATGTGTAGCGAGGCTTTGGAATTAAAAAGAATATTACTTCACTTCATCTCCTTTTGAAACTTGGCATTTTATTAATGTTATAGATGCAAAATTTGATTACCTAAGATTACCAAGACGGAAGCCACGTTAAGTGAATGGTAGCTGCCTAGTAGGTCTCTATTCATTAGGCCCATGGAGGGGGCGAAGCAGGATTATTCATAGAGCCACTTCTCTTCTGACAATTTGAGAAATGGCTTTACCTAGCTATTTGCAGATGGGGTGTGGTTGCCGGAGCTTGGAGACAAGGAGCTGCCCCTAGCTCTTCCTGCTAAAGACAATTCTCAGCCTGGTAGGATTTCTAGCTGAATATGCCCTCCTTGTGTCCCTTGTGGGGAATGCTGTGGTTTTCAGGGCTGGTTGTCAGGGGTGGAGGTGGAAGAGTCCCAGACATACATAATACTTTTTGTTTTATTAAGTTTCTGCAAAGAGGTCATTGCATTATAGGTATGTTAGACTTAGTTTGTAGCTGGGAGCAATCTTAGGAGAGGTCTGGAAGGAAAAGCATTTGGAAAGAGTTTTTATACAACCTAAAGATTTTATTCCTTTGGTATTTTCCTTCTCTAAATCACTGACTTTAGAGTCATTCTGACAGATACTTTTTGATCGATCTCTTAATATCTATTTGACCCCAGGGATATTGCTTAAACTCTCTGAGCCTACTTTCCTTTTTTTAAAAATTATCCTCTTACCCACACGGTGGGCCTAATACACAGGAGTTTCTCAATAGATGCAGTACTTTCCCACTTCTAATTAATCTCATTTTTAATGAGTAGCTTGGTTTGACCCTGCAAAAGTGTTTGTAATACATTTGCTCTTAGCAAACAGTGTGTTTTCTAGGATACCAGCACTGCGAATAACAGGAATTCTGAGTCAAAGTACCACTTATACAAGATTAGAAAGGGACAAACTCAGAACTGAGAGGAAATAGATTAATTTCAGCTTCAAGTTTTATAACTTGATTGGTGTGACATCCTACAAATGGGCTGCCAAGGCTAACAAATTAAGTGTTTGTGTCTAGGAATAGATTTTAATCGCACTCTCTCTGTCTCATTAGGTGTCATCTCTGCCCCCCCCCCCACACACACACACTACAGACTCACTTTTGGTTCTAGATTTTTGGCTGCCTTTGCCTTTGTTCCTCAGGGCTGGTTCTCTCTCTGGAGAGGAACATTTCTTCCAAGTTCAAAGAATCTGAAATGAGATATGGAGAATGGAAATGCCCCAAAGAAAGGAGATGAGAATGATAAAGGGCTGTAAAAATAGACCTACAAAGATAGAATTCCAGTGATTGAATCTCAGGAGAGGATCCGAGGTAGATAGTAAGACGGAACAGGCCTACAATAAATGATGGGCATGTATCAGCCTGAGTAGATGTTTTTTATTCCCTTTCGAGGGAAAGGGGCATCTTTTTAATGCTAAGAGTAATTTGGATATGACTTTACGTGCAATTTTTACCCGCAATGGTTAGTAAATACTGGAATGAGATTCATTCTCAAGAGAATTTGTTGAAAAGAGGACTCACAATCTGTCTGAAAAGGGCAATGAACATCTTGCTCAGTGGCAAAGGATTTGGCCATGGTTTTTCCCCATCTAACCCATGGAAGAACTATCTAGATACAAATTCCAAACTGTGCTCTGCTTTCAACTAGGCTAATTGCTTGTGATTCTGTATTTCTTTTTTTTTTTTTTTTTTTTTGCGGTACCAGGGATTGAACCCAGGGGCGTTTACCTCTGAGCTACACCCC
>PVJS01004236.1:0-70281 GCA_004027185.1 Glis glis
GAGGTGTTAAGTGTGTGTGCAAAAAACCAATTGTGATTATACTATCCAAGATGTTACTTTTAAAGAAATTTATACTTAATTAAGAGAACTTAAAATTAAAGAAATTAATACTAATTAAAACTAATTGACAATCTTCCCTGGGCAAGCCTACCAAGAAAAAACAAAGTTTGATTAATAACTTTAAAATTATGTTCCCAGATATTTGACTTTATAAACCCATATTCCTCATTAAGGATCTTGATACCAAATACACACCTCGGAATTTTCTTAAATCAGATCAGTGTTTGTGGAGATGTGTGTTTGTGAATTTGGCTTTTGGCCAAATGCTTGACTAATGCTTATTTATTTTCTAACACTTGCCTGTTTCTTCAAAACACATTTATTGGGCATCTAGTCTAAAGCAAGCAGAGTGCCAGCCATGTATTTTCAGAGGAGGAATATTTTCTACATGGAAGGAAATACATCATGACAATGTAAATTATTCCTCTTTGGAAGACACCAGTATGTGATATTGCCATAAAAAGCATTGCTTCCTAGGTCTCACTTAATAAAGCTTATACACATATGTTGCTCAAGATGGGCCGATTAAAAAAAGGAACAGTTTCTAAGGCATTTAGACATATGGTTTTCTTACTTTTGTTTCAGGAATAAATGACAATATTTAGGCTGGCAGACAAACATGCTTTGATATAAACCAATTAATCTGGAAATATAATTCATAGTTGTAAGCCATACCTCAGGCTGCAGATTAAAGAAAATCCCTTGGAGTGAGGCTCCCAATAGACCTTTCCCTGCAACTGGGCTAAACAGGCTCCACTTAACCCATCATGTTACAGTAGATGACATGGAAGACCACAACAGAGGTTGGAAAGGATGCAAAATGGGTAACATAAGTCCACAAGACAGTGAAATTGTCATTTCATGGGACATTTTTTGTTTGGAAGATTTTTTTAGTTAGTTAGTTTGTCTGCTTATTTCATGCTGAGAATTGAACCCAGGGGCTATTGAACCTCCGAGCTATACCCCCAAACCCATTTTATTTTTTATTTTGAAGCACAGCCTTGCTAAGTTGCTGAGATGCTTCCTAAATTGCTGAGGTTGACCTCCAGCCTGCGATCCTATGGTCTTAGCCTCCCAAGTACTGGGGCTACAGGTGCGCCATCATGTCTGGCCACAGGAAAGTTTTGAAAATTCCTACTGCTATGCTCCTGGGAGGAAGATACTGGTTTCCTACTATATTGTGGCCAGTTTGGTCAAAAGAGATATTTTATCACCACACTAAATATTTACTTTCTTTTTTTTTTTTTTTTTGGTTCTTGGGATTGAACCTATGGGTATTCTATACCCAAGCTACACACCTAGCCCTTTTATTTTTTATTTTAAAATCAAGTTTCACTAAATTGCTGTGTCTGGCTTTGAACCTCCAATCCTCCTGTTTCAGCCTTCCCAGTATTGGGATTACAAGCATGTACCACCTTACCTGGCAATATTTATTCATTGTTGACCTGAGCAATACATCTGTTCACATTCCATGTTTCTAATTTAGTGTCTTTCTTTTTCTCCATAAATAGCCTATATGCCTGAATTAGGGAGTCAATGTCGCAGAAAACAATATTTTCGTTTACATTTTTTTGAAATAAAGAGAAAAGTAGTTTACTGGGGCTGCCACAACCGAAGATCACAGAGGGTAGCTTAAACAATAGCAACGCATTTTCTCACAGTTCTGAGGCTGGATGTCCAAGATCAAGGTGACAGCAGGCTTAGTTTCTCCCAGGGCTCCTTGCCTTGCCCTGTAGATAGCTATTTTCTCCTGTGTCCTCACAGTACCTTACCTTTTTGTGTACATACCCCTGGTGTCTCTATGTCTAAAAAAACCTCTTATAAGAACACCAGTCATAAGTAGGGCCTCTCTAATGACCTCATTTCAACTAAAAAGGACTCATTTTAACTTTTAAGGCCATATCTCCAAATCCAGTTCTTGAAGCGCTGGAGGTTAGATTTCAACTAGAAATTTGAGGAGAGGACGTAGTTTACCCGATAACAGTGATATATTTGGTGTGATAACTTTGGGCTACTTTATGTTTCAAAGATGACAGTAACAACTTTTTTTTTGTATCTCACATTTCTTTCTATAATGAAACCTTATCACTTTTCCATCAAAGATGGAGTCCCCCAGCCGGGCGTGGTGGCGTATGCTTGTAATCCCAGTACTTGGGAAGCTGAGACCGGAGGATCCGGGTTCGCAGCCAGCCTCAGCTACTTAGTGAGGCCCTCTGCGACTTAGTGAGACCCTGTTTCAAAATAAAGAACAAAAAATAGGGCGGGAGAAGAGCTTGGAGGTAGAATGCCCCTGTGTTGAATCCCAGTACTGCAAAAAAAAAAAAAAAAAGATGGAGTCCCCTTCTTGAGTCTGGGAAGTCCAGAGATGTTAATTACAACAGAGCATCACAGAAGCAACACTAAGTGTCTTTTGAGACTGATTACAAGAGGAAATAGAACTACCTACCACCTTAATCTTAGGAATAGCACAAATAGAAGTCCTGAGTCAGTGTCTAAGAATTCTGTACACCTTGCGGCTGCCATGTTGTATACAGAGAAAGCCATATGGAGGAGTCCAGTGTAGACATTATGGTTAAGAAACATCGCCTTCAGTCATCCTGGCTCAAGCTCTAGGTATGGAAGGTAACAACAAAATTCAGATGGTTGCAGCTCCCCAAACCTAAGGCAGATGGCATTGGCTTTGGACCGTGTGGTGGACAGAGGGAGAAGGGCTATGACAGAGGGAACTGTTAATAAGAACAGGAAGCTGGGCATGGTGACCCACTTCTGTAATCCCACTTTCAAAATAAAGTATAAAAAAAAAAATAGGGCCGGGGTGTAGCGCGAAGGTAGAACGCCCCCGGGTTCAATCCCCAGTACCGCAAATAAAAAAAAAAAGAAAATGTTTGCTAGTCAAGTTCACTGTAAGTGTCCTCACCACAGGTTGCCCAGTCACAGACATACACACATGATACCACACATGCCACACACCCCATACACACACACACACAAATGTGCACACACATAGACACACATATAAATGCGCACACACACACATATGCACACATATCCATACATGTATATATACACAGTTTCAGAAAGAAAGTAAAAAAAATACACTAGGCTTTTAAAGCAGTTCAGTAGCAAAAGATTTCTGTACTCACAGTATATTACCTATATTTCTGCCACATTTTTAATTAAAATTTTTAATTTTATTTTTTCTAATTAAATTTCCTTTTTTTGGTACTGGGGATTGAACCCAGGGGTCTTCTACCTCTGAACTACACCCCTAGCCCTTTTTTGTTTTGTATTTTGAAACAGGATCTTGATAAGTTGCTAAGGCTAGCCCTGAACCTGTGATCCTCTTGTCTTGGCCTCCCAAGTACTGGGATTACAGGCATGCACCACCACACCCACTTCTGCTACATTAAATTTGTAATAAAAATTTTGAGTGAATCAGTGAACAAAGTTATTTTTGAAAAGAATTTTAATGAGCCATTTGACATTCAATGAAGGAGAATTTGGTGAGGGGCTGTACAAAGCAATTTGCATAGAAAATACTGTTTTAAGGTAAACATGATCTTCGTTTCTTTCTGAATATATAGTTTCAAGCATATTTTTTCATATTTTAAGGTATCCCTTATTCTATTTTGAAATTTTATAGATATGCATGCCCTTCCTACATTGGCATTCTGCGGTGTGTGCATGTCTGTGAGTTTGCACGCTGACTGACTTAGGACAGTACTCCGTTTAGAAAAGAAATTCAATGGGTGTCAATAACAGTCTGCCTCAGTCTAGTTCTCTGATGGGATTATCTTTTTGTGTGTCCAGGACGTGCAAATAATAATTCAGTAGTTTTAATGGTTTAATGTGACAAAGCAATTACCCAGAGGCACAATTCGGCACAAGTCTATATTATTATCTATTTTTGTATAATCACTCAGCGAAACTTGACAGTTAGAATTACTGCGGGAAGTTGTGATAACTAGAATAATAATTCCTCAACATTATGCATTTTGGCATTGGTTTTGATATGTGCACCTGCCAACAATTACTTTTCAGCCTAGAGAAAAGCTCCTCTCTAATTATATGATCTATGCTTTAGAGAGGGCTCTTTGCCATCCCTTCACACCCTATCAGATCAAAATGTTCCTAAATTCACAGGCAAAGGCCCATGAATGCATATTTGGCTATAAGTCATATTACGATTGTCATTTTGCAATGTACCACACATAGTAGGCACTCAAAAAAGATTTATTTACTAAATTCATACAAAAATTATATTTTTATCTTCTGTGTTTCTCATCTGATAAATGTGTTTGGTTTATTATAATGAGGGGAAAATTCATTGGAATACAGAACCACTCAACTTGTTGTAAAAATCTTTGCTTGGAGCCAAGTGGGGTGGCACACGCCTGTAATCCCAGCACTTGGAGATTGAGACAGGAGGATTGTAGGTTTGAGGCTAGTGTCAGCAAGTTAGCAAGACTCTCAGCAATCTAGTGAGGCCCTGTTTCAAAACAAAAATAAAAAGGTCTGGGGGTATAGCTCAGGGGCAGAATGCCCCTGGGTTCAATCCCCACTACCAAAAAACAAACAAAGAAACAAACAAGCAAAAAAACAAAACGACTTCGCTTGGAGTTTCAGGATTTATTTTATTCTCAGTCTTAGCAACCCCCCTCTGCATGATGTGTACTGAGTTCTGTTTCCATTGGGAGACAAATCTCTTCCCAGTTTGGAAGGGAGATAAGCAACTCTCAATTCTAACCAACTTAGGGTGGCTTGGCATATTAACCAAGGTGTAATGACTGAGATGGTGTGTCACTGTCTTTCTTTGCAAAAAATTACACTCTTCCTTTTTTGTAACAGTAACATTACTCACCACCTGATTTTCCCTTGAGTAAAATTTTCATAAATAATTTGTTAGACTATACTGGAAAGAAAAATCTAATCTTATTATCAACAGAACCAATTTCCACCATCTACAATCACTTTATTCCAAAATAATAGAGGGATATAGAAATTGACTGGTCCCTAGTAGCAGGAAATGCCATCGGGGTATATGAAATACTTAGCATAGAACATAATTTAATTCTTAATAGCTAAATGTATTCATTCTTGATTTTTTTATTTTTATACTAGTTAATTCTATCCACATGGCTGATGTATAGTCAGCTTCAATAATGCATGAGCATTTGCTGACTTCACAAGCAAACTTTCCAACAAAACTGGCTTGAATTCATTTGTCATGAAATAATTCATTCTTAGGCTCAGTGGCGCTAAAAATGAAAAGATCAGTAAAATGCCTTTCCTCTCTCTATGTCAATGGAGAAAATATATATGAAAGTAACCACAAGCCCTTGCCATAATTATATAACACATGATGTATTAAGCCTGGGGTCGAGACTCTCATTTTTTATTCCAGAACTGTATCTCAGACATCTAGCATGTGCTGAATAAGAGTGGGACAGTCAGTGACACAGAAAGGCTTGCTGCTGTGAGCCCTGCATCCATGTGGGAATACAAAACAAGAGTGACTGCTCCAGAGAAGATGTATGTTAAGAGATTCCCTGAATTCTTCCTTAAAGCAGAAAAGCATTAGGTGGAGACAGCGTCCACTTACCACCTATGATGGTTAATCTGGATTGTCAACTTGATGGTAGTGAGAGATGCCTAGGATTAAGAGACTTCTGAGTGTGTCTATGAGGATGCTTCCAGAGGTGATTGGCATGTGGGACAGCAAATGGAGTGGGGTGATCTGCCCTGACTGTGGGCAGCATGGTCCAATAGGCCGAGGTTCCTTTTGGCACAAAAAGAGGAAGGAGGAGGAAGCTGCAGGAGATGCAAGTTGGACTCTTATTGAGCTGATGTGTCTATTGCTGCTGCCATTGCCTGTGGACATGGGACTCGAGCTCCTTCACTGTTCCAACGTGGGACCTCACCTGTGATTCTCCAGGGAGCTTCCAGGCCTTCAGCCTCAGGCTGGGGCTGCCCCATTGGTCCCTCTTGTTCTGAGGCTCCAACTTCTTAGACTGAGCAGCTACTGGTTCCTCCAGCTCTCCAGCCTGCAGACAGCCATTGTGGCATTACCCAGGTTCTGATCATGGAAGTCAATCTAATAAATCCCCTTTTCTAATTATATGTATAGATATCCTGGGGGTTATATTCCTCTAGAGAACCCTAATATATCATGTAAATAGAACGTCATCTGAATATTAAAAATAAAAAGGAAGAAAAAAGTGGATGGATTTGGAATAAGGACTACTCAAGGGTGAACACAGGAGGGTGAATATATGAGACTTGAGAAGAGATTTTACCAGGAAATGATGTTGAAGAGTGAGGTGAAGGCAGAGCACACAGGAAAGGATCCTGTTGAGATGGGCTGAGCCATAGTTTTTCTGTGAAGGACATGTAGCCTCATGTCTATCATTACATCAGAGTGAGTCTGTTTCTAAGAAACGCTTCACTTCAAATAGACACAACTCTTTTATGAAGGATGACTTTCCTCAGGGCATCTTAAAGGATTATGAAATCCAGAAGCAATCTGATTTTATTTTGCAGTTAATTGTATTTCCTTTTACAGCAAAATAGTTTCCAGAATGTCAAATGGGATGGTCCAATAGGCATTTTGCTTTCTGTCTCTCACCTCCATGATCACTCATAGAAGGGGTGGGTAGCCTGGAGGCAGGGGCAAAACTCCTGAGATGAGAGTGACCAAAGTTTAATGGTTAAGGGTCAAGTGAGATGTGAATTCAATTAAGCAAACTCTAGAAAGAGGCCATCTTAGTCTGTTTGTACTGCTATGACAAAATTCCCTAGACTAGTGGGCTTAAAAACAACAAAAATTAATTTCACACATTTGTGGAGGCTGGAAATCCAAGACTAAAGGTTTGGGGTACCCTGTTCCAGGTTCACAGATGGCTCCTTCTTGCTGTGTCCTCACATGGTGGAAGGGCAAATTCCCTCAGGCCTCTTTTATAAGGGCACTAATCTCTTTCATGAAGGCTCCACAATCATGACCTACTCACCTCCTGATACCATCACCATGGGGGTTACAATGTCAACATATGAATTTGGGGGGCACACATTTCAGATCAGAGCATGCCCCTGAAATAGGATATTATTCATTTGAGTTCAGATCGGGTAGGTTATTAAAACTGAAAACCCAAAGGACATTGTAAACTTGGGGCTATATTGTTAAGTAAACACAAGCAGGGTCTCCTAACTTCCACGCCCTTCCCTTATCGACAGGGATACTTGCCTCTTATTCCTTTATAAGAGCTCTTAGTTTTTTGAGATATGAATTGAATTCTGTTATTTTATGGAGCTTTAAATAATCAAAATTAGCCTGGTGGGTCAAAATACATTTGCATCTTAAGGAGGTCTTTTTTATGGGTAACGAAGTATAATAAAATACTTGCAGGCTGTCATCCCATGCTGTGCATGGATTTTTTTAAAAAAATTACCTTAAATTCCTAAATATATAATTATTATATATGTTCTGACGAGACATTTTACAGATAGACTAGTAAAAAATTATCTTCATTGTTCATAGATCTTTATAGCAGAATTGGATTAAGAATACATTGACTACATTATCAGACACAGGAGTGGTTGCTTTCTCTTCATAATCATATGCATTAAGCCAAAAAGGTGCTTTAATCTTTTGAAACTCTCAAGAATTTTAAAGTTGCATTCATTCTGAATGTCAGATCTTAGCAAAATTGTAAGATTTAATTTTAAACATGAAATGAATGTTAAAAATAAATGTATTTCTTTAAATATTTGGGTAATAGTAATTAGTATCTATGCACTGTAAAAACTATATTGACATTTTCCTATCTATAATATATGGAACAATACATATTAAATAACAGCAAAAACCTGCCTTAGAAACAGAATTTGCAGTTTTAGAAAAAGAAGTGTTTATGTTCTGTTTTATTTAGTTTGACCATACCAGTATCTCCTGAAATATATCTAGAGCACATGGGAGTTTGGTTTAAAGAGAATAAATGACTTGCTAAGTCTAGAGTGGTTCAGAGCATACCCAGGAAGGTAAAGACAGAATAAAATACTTGAATAAAAGCCTGTGAGAATAGACTGGTGAGAAGTGTTGATAGAAGATGGGACAGCACTAAGTAAAATAGATAATAAGGAAGGAAAGTACTTACCTATGTTAGAGACTTTTTCTTTTTTTGTGGCACTGGGGATTGAACGCAGGGGCTACACCCCCGGCCCTATTTTTTTTTTTTATACTTTATTTTGAAACCGGGCCTCATGAAGTTGCGGAGGGCCTCACTAAGGAGAGAGAGAGAGACAGGGAGAGAGAGAGCGAGAGCTGAGGCTGGCCCTGAACCCGGATCCTCCGGTCTCCGCCTCCCAAAGTACTGGGATTACAAGCGTGTGCCACCATGCCTGGCGAGACTTTTAATCAAAATAACATCAGTCCAAAAAAATGACAGCAGTCAACAGAAAGTAGGAAGTGCTTGCTAAGGTCTACTAAAATTACATTGCTTCTAGATAATGCAATGAGAAAATAAAGCATGATATGAGGACAAAAGGGATAGAATTGCTTAGAATAAAACCACATTTCCAACATGGCTCAAGACAATGTCTCCAGCCTCAGGGTATTGAGAGTGACATCCCCCTCGACCACCATGGAAGCTTCCATAGCGAATCAAGAAGAAATCTACTCGCTGTAATAAAACTAATCCTCTGCAGGATGCCAAGCCTCTGTCCATCTACAAGAGCCCAGTGTGGGCCCAGAAACGTGAGTGCCATGACACACTCTATGTCCCCCAACATGTGCACACCTGACCATACCAGCTTTGGAACCTCAAGAACAAACTTTCTTTGATCACCTCTCAAAATTCCAGACTCGAAGGCTGACCTCCTGCCCTGGAGTCTGGACACCAATCCAATATAGTTGTCTTTCCTTCTGTCTTCTCCTCCTTCTTCCCAATGTTCCTTCACCATGTCCTTGGATATAGTCATCAGGAAAACCCTCTCTGGATGTAGACCCTACTGAAAATACCCTCATCCTGTTCATCTGACATTACACATTGTCCCCAAACTTATAAATTCTATTGTTACAAGCCCCTGACCAAACCATTCACTTCAGAAAAGAGTCCAGATGTATTCTTAGTGCAGATAAATTTTCCTTCCACACAAAGGTTGGGAATAGAATAGTCTTCATAGCTCTGCTCACTGTGAGAGTCGCTCTGACTTTTGCTGTTCATCTCTGAGCAAAACATTGCTGTAACATCAGCTTGTGTGTGACTTCCACCCATGATTTTAAACAAGTAAGGAACTTTGGAAGAAACTTTGAGGAAAGGGGATAAGTTTACAAACAGAAAGATCAATGCAGAACTTTGTAAACAACCAAAGAGATAGACAACCCCCAGTATATCTTGAGTCTCTTGCACAAAGTTGAACTGAAAAATTCACAGGTTCCATATGCCATAACCTTTTAATAAATTATATGATTATCTACCTCACTTTGCTTTGGTAACCAAATGATTTAAGTGAGCTAAAATTAAATGTTACCTTACTGCTAACACCGAAGACCTTTTGATTATTCTAATAACATGCAAATTGCATCTTTATGACTCAAAGTACATAATCGCCTTAGTATTCCAGTAAGAACTCAATGTATTAATTACATTAAAATTTATTCAATTAATTAAGGCCTGTTCATTGCAATTATCAACTTGCAGAAATAAATTCCATTAGAAAAAAAAATGAGGGCCTGATTAAAAGGAGGGACATTTTAGATACTTCTGTATATTAAGTCATTAATATATACAGATTGTTTCATAAGATGTATCCCATGACTTCTTCTTATAGACTAATTTGAGTCAATTATTAATGGAATGACTTAAAGGAAGTTGTAATAACAAGAAGTAAACTTCTACCCACAACTGTCTCTGTTTTGGTCATTTAACATTTGTGGGCAGCTCTTCAATAGGATGAAAATTTCCACACAGGTATCGTTAGAGAAACATCTGAATAGACAAACCAACCTAGAAGATACGGCGGTCAGGAATTCACTGCATCATCCTCAGAGACAAACACACAATGCCAAAGGACATAGTAGGTATTTTGACTTACTTGGGTTTTTTTTTCTGTGAGGTTTTGTTGTTGTTGTTGTTGTTGTTGTTTCCTGTGTATCAATGTATATCTATAAGGAAAAATAAAAAAGGGGTTTGTTATGGTTTGAAAGTAAAATGTTCCTAGGACCTCATACTCTGGAGGCAGCCCTGCTGGGAGGTGGGTACCTGGGGGTGTGGCCTTTGAAGGCCCTGCATGGCTGGAGGGGGGTCCCTGGGGGTGTGGCCTCCGTAGGCTGGGCATGGCTAGGGTTGGGTCCCTGGAGGTGTGGACTTGGGGACTATATATGTCTCTTGCCCCTTCCCTTTGCTCTCTCTGCTCCCCACCATCACACTCTAAGAACCTATAGCCCAGGCTCCTGCTTGGCAGCCAGCATAAAACGGACTATATATATGGACTGGGATCTTCAGAACAATAAGCACATAAATCTTCCTTTCTCTATGTTGTGGTTGTCAGGTGCTTTGGATCACAGCAGTGAGAATGCTAATGGAAGCAGGGTTATAATCTGGGAGGGAAACTACAGTGTACCAAGGGAGTATACCTAATGGACAAGCAAGAATTTTATCTACAGATAGCACTTTTCCAATTTATTCTTTCACTTTATTACTTAGCATTAGCTAGCTCCAGGTGTAAACACGGTATGTAACTGTTCAAGGCCACTTTTCTCACAATAAAAAAAATAACAGAAAGAGCAGCTAAATATCATCAGGTATTTTAAAGTTTACAAATGACAGTAATATATATATATATATATATATATATATATATGATCCATTTATTAGCTGAATATCCTATAGCAAATAATTTATTAGAAGCTACATAAATAAATTTCACTTGAAATCGAATGTATGTTTTACCTGTATACGTAAATATTCAGGGAGAGGTTTCTGCATCAGTACGACAGCAAGGGGAAACCAGGATTATACAAAGTCTGGTGTTGAAAGTAGAGGCTATTGCACAAACAGCAAACATAGCCTGTGCCTCTGAGCACTGACCTCTGAGTGATAAAGTTGCTGCACAATCCAAGGGGAAATGGAACCAGCCTGAGGCATCTGAGAGACCTGTGGTCCTGTAGCCATCTGTGGATAGTTTGGTTTTCTAGTCTCTTTTCCTGTGCGCCATTTATATATAGATGGATTGTACCTGGTGGAAAAGAGGTGTTTGCTAGCAAACTGAAGGGAAGGTTAATCAGCTAAGGCACGAGCTAAGCTACTAAAAGAGAAGACAAGTTAGCATCACTCGTCTATGAGCATCTTGCTTATTGCTGCATATTTTGAATTTCTGAACAATCTGACTTAGAAAGTGTTGAGATTTATTTCTTTGGTTTAAGAATTTCTAGTGTCAAGTACTAGTATGGCCAAATGTTTCAAATATTTCACGAAACCCTTAAAAGAGCCTTATAAAATAGCGTTTATACTGTTTTTTCTTTTCTCTTTCTTTTTTTTTTTTTGTAGTGTTGTGGATTCATCCCTATTTTATTTTAATTTGGAAACAGGGTCTCCCTAAGTTGCTGAAGCTGGCTGTAAACCTGCAATCCTTCTGTCTCAGCCTCCTTATATCAGATCTGAGCCACTCTATTGATTTCATTTTAACTTGATCACCTACATAAAGACCTACTTCCAAATAAAGTCATATTCTTCTGAGGTGCTGGGGGTTAGGACTTCAAGGTATTCTTTTTAGGGGGAGGTAATTCAATTCATTACAGTCTACTCATTGGTCCCCCAAAGTTCATGTGATTTGCACAGACAAAATGTATTTCATACCAGCCCAGCATCAACCCAGAGTCTCAAATCTTATCCTTTAGGTCATTCAAATTAATCGTGGAGTAAATGCAGGATATAATTCATGCTGGGGCAGTGTTTGTATTTATCTTTGAACACAAAACTAGATAGCAAGTTATCTGTTTTCAAAATGTAATGGTGGGACAGGCATAGAATAGATACCCCTGTTATATTTTTATACACTTTTATCAGTGCTTTATAATTACACACGATAGTGAGATTCAACATGATACAAGTGCATATGCATACATCAAGTGGTACATTTCCCTCTGCTTCTAGCATGGAACAAAGACGTTATGCTCCAGAGAGAGGGTTTGAAGCAGTCCATTTTTGGGAGTGGGAAACAATGTGGAGTCTTCTAAATGGGGAGCTTTATTCAGTCTGAATTCCTCTCCCCCTAATGCACATGCCTTTGGGGTGCAGTTTTCTGCCATGTTGGAAACTTTCCCATGGGGGAAAGGGTCTGAGTGAGAGCCTGTGGTTCTCTAAATGCAGCTGTTTTCATTCTTAAGTCCCGATTAAGCTTCTCCCTCAGGTGCATCAAGTTCATCCCAACCCTGCTCACCTGCTCTATCATCCCTGTCAAGCTTACCTAGCACTCCCATTCCTCTTCCATCTTCTGATAGCCCCAGGTATTCCTTGGTTTGCTGATGGATTCGTGTCTTGGCCTTTGGTTTCACATAACATTCTCTCCAATGTGTGAGTTGGTTTCCAAATGTCTGCATTTTATAAAGACACCAGTCACATCGGATGAGGGCTCACCCTAAGGACTTCATTTTAAATGGCTGATTTACAGACTCCAAGGTCACGTTCTGAAAGATTAGAACTCAGCAGGTTAGGTGAGCACGTCAACACCTCTTGTTTGAGGCTAACACAATTCAGCCTATAACAAAATCATGCTATTAACCACAACCGCATAATCAGCGTCAGATCGCCAATCTAAAACCTCTGTTGTGTGGAAAATAGGTAAATCAAGACTGAATCCTTTTCCTTGGCATAAAACTATCATAGCCAGAAAAGAAGGCTCATGAAATAATTCCAACATTTCAGTTCTCTAATAAAAGTATTAGATTGCTCATTATGGAGACATTTTTGATGGATGTTTCCTAAATTCATTTCCTTATATATTTTATTTTCAATAAAAAGTTAGATTTTAAGACTTGATTGTTATTTTAGGGGGAGGGGGACTAGGGATTGAACTCAGGGGTATTCTACCACCGAGTTACAAGCTACATCCAGAGATTTTTTTTAATTTTGAAACAGGGTCTTCCTCAGTTGCTGAGGCTGGTCTCTGACCTGGGCTCCTCCTGTCTCAGCCTCCCAAGTATTGGGATTACAGGCATTCGCCACCACATCCGGGTATTGTTCTTAATTTTTTCAAACTGCTTATCACTGTTTGAGCTTTTATACTTTCTTATAAAGAAGGACACTTAAATACTTAGAGTAAGAATCACTTTAGGTGGCAACCTAACATAACTGCATGAGAGGAACTAAGTAACATATAATGATGCTTCAAAAAATTCACAAACCTCTACACATGTCATATTTACTTCTTTTAAGTAGATCCCACTCTGAAAGGAACTGGTAGGATGTTTTCTTGAGGCAGGAAATGCATTTACTGACTATATACTTATTTTCAGATATAATAACTATTTTTCCTCAGGAGCATTCCTATTTTATTACAAGTTATATCACCATAGTGGTGTTTTCCATTTTATTCTGAAGTCAAAATAACTGCTACTCTCTGAACCAAAACATCAATATTTTAAGATCGTCTGATCAAGAAACATATTAATGGTGTATATTTCAATTCTCCTCCATCAGTTTAAAACCTATAATAATCCCGAGTTTCCTTACTCTTCATATGAACAAGCATCATTTTAATAGATTTTTTTTCTGATACTGAGCTGCTGATTAAACCATACTAGTTTCACCTTTGGCTCCAGAAACCATCTGTTTGTCATTTTTAGGTTCTGTTCCTTATTCAACAACTGCCCCCACTCTTTCAATGGTCATTGTCGATGGCCTGCTATGACCTATTTAAGTTCTTTCTAAATTATTTTAACTGAAGTAGAAGCCATAGTGTACCTGCAGATTTTCCCTAGAGCCTCAAAACACTCATTCATCCCACAGCTTCTGGAAATCTTGCTGAGCAGCTTTGAGCTGAGTCCTTCTCCTCTTTCTCAGCAGAAAAGAGTGAGCTGGCCCAAGAATGTTCCCCTCCCAAGACAGCCCACAGGGATGACCCAGCCATGTGGGGTACAAAGCCCAGGTCCCATGGCGTCAACCAGACAATTTTCAAGTTCTATCCTACCCTGGGGCCTCCCAGGAGTGGCCAGGCCTTTCCTGAGCATGCATCCCACCCAGTTTCCCCCTCTATCCATTCCTGCTTCCTCCACTCCTCCTCAGAGTCCAACTTGAAGACACTCCCAATAAACTCCAGGTATGTAAACCAGAGACCCTGGATCTGCTCCCAGGAAAGTGACTTGTGCAAGGTCTTTACATCCTGGGGGTTTTGGTAATGGGTGGAGATTACTGCTGAATTCCAGAGTACGTATGGCTTATTTTATACATAAGGAAAGAAAGATAATATCTGAAACACATTTCAGTTCTATTAGCCTTTTCTTATCTTGGCAAAAGTTCTCACTGAAATGACAGTTGATGAGAAATGTTCATATAAGGAGAAAATAAAGAGAGCTCTCATAAAATGAAGGACATATTGTTGGAAATAATCATATTAAGACTGATATTACTTAATAGCAGATTATGTTACCTCATCATCCCCCAAATGCCACATTCAACTGTGTATAAAAAGCTGCATGTACCATTAAACTTCTCATAGTCATGCAGTTACAAACATTTCTTTCCACCTTTCAAATAAAATGCATCATACTGCCTTGTGGGGATTAGTACCTTTACTTTTAAATGAGCTGTCAAAAGTTCAGTTTTTATCAGTTTGCTATTTGCTTACTTTTTGTTCTTTTTTTTTTTTCAAATACTGAAGCAGGGTGGTTGCTCCTTTCTTTATTCCTTCAAGTAAATATCTAACATTTTCTGCAATACCTTTATCTAGTTCAATATCCATTGCTCTTGAGTAGGAACAGGAAAAAAAAAACACCATGCAGACTTACAGGTGATTAAAAACCACAAGAGGAGAGCTTTGCAGAAATAACATTGCCACAAAGTTGTATGTTTATTAGCATATATGTGTTAGTAAAGGTCAGTATATCAATAACAGGACAGGCTTTGCTTTGTAAAGTTGTGAGGCCTCAGTGCTGTTACTGGGGATGGTTAACCTTCCAGCAACAGGTAGATATCCTAGAATTTTAGATTCAGATGTCATGTATTGAATATGGGCAGAAATCCTCCTCTGTATTTATACCCATCATCATATGTGAGTCAGAGATATTATTTCAGGTTGTAATACCAAACACCATGGCCACTAGTCATATAAGTGGCTGTTGAAATTTAAGTGTAAATTAAGCAAAAATTAAACAAAAAATAAAAATTTAGCTCCTCTCTTGTCCTGGCCACATTTCAAATGCTCAAATGCCTCATCTGTCTAGGGACTATTGCAGGGAGTGGCAGGAATCCAGAACCTGTCCATCATCACAGGAAGGTCTAGGGGACACTGTTGCTCCTGGGAACAGACTTGGGGCAGGATTAGTTCTATGCCCCTTCCTTTGAGGCTGAAACTCATTAGAACATCTTTGGGGAAAAAAAGTTTCTCCAACCAATATCAGATGCCAGGAAGGTAAACGAAGGTATCTTTAAAAGAAAGCTCCTCTGAGCCAGGCATGGTGGCACATGCCTGTAATCCCTGTACTTAGGAGGCTGGGGCCAGAGGATCACAGATTCAAGGCCAGCCTCAGCAATTTAGCAAGGCCCTCAGCAACTTAGTGAGATCCTGTTTAAAAATAAAAAAAATAAAATAAAATAGGGCTGGGGTTGTAGCTCAGAGGTAGAATGCCCCTGGGTTCAAGGTTCAATCCCCAGTAACACACACACACACACACACACACACACACACACACACTCCTCTTAAGGAGTGGGTGCTCTCTTCTGGAAATTGGACTCCCAAGTAGGATATAGATCTTCCTAATCATGATGCTAGAACCACACCGGGGCTCCTTTCTAATCTGGAATTTTTTTTTTTTTGTCAATTACTGGGCAAAATGGATTTCTGATGAGTGGGAATAGGCGGGTGGCATAGATGAAGTTGTTGCTGGTAAGAATTGTAACTCATTCACAATGCCTGAATAAAGACTGAACCTGAGTGATGAAGACTTAGTAGATGAGAAGATCCACAGCTGTGTTACAAACACCCCCAGTGGGATAACCAGAGGAGGCAGTCAGTAATAGACACACCAAAGGTAGTAGAGAATGGATAGAGAATGGTCATTTCTTACGGGCAGTGTTAATAAGAACCCTGGGGACCTTAAAAGTTAGAGTGAAAAACTATAAAATTATTCTGCATTTCAATAGACCAGAAAGAGCATATAATTGCTTCTTTTCAGGTCCTAATGAGATCCCAACAAGATATGGTGCTGACTTGTGTAAAAACAAAACCCTTATACTTTCTCTCAATGATATATAAAACAGTAAAGACGTTTATTATATGTGAACCATTTGGGAATCTAATTGACCAAGATTAATAGGCTAAGACACACACATCCCCATTTGCTAAATTTGAGAATTGCTTAACAAAAAGAATACCTTTTCCGTTTCTCAGCCCTTTCTATGACTTCAATTTCACTGTGACTCTGGGTGGAAAAAATAGATGACTAAGTAAGCACCATTGAAACTTTTTAAGTCAGGATATTTGAAATAAATGTAAGTCGGCGTGTGTTAAGGTAACTACCACAAACAACTTCAAAATCTTAAGATTTAACACAACAAAGTGGGAAGGTGAAAGATGCTGTTGGCTTCACAGAGCTATTGGAATCTCATCTGTTTGAGGTTTCCTGTGTTCCATAGTTGTTTCCCAATATACTCCTGGAGACAGAATGTAGCCAGCAGATTGGGAAGCCAGGACTGTGTAGGAAACATGGGAATCGTATCTAAAATTCTGAGACATCCTTTCTGTCCCTGGTCCATTGGAGATGACTCAATCTCATGATCCCATTTAATTCTAGGGGAAACTTTTAAAGACTGTCTGGCTTTGTGATCAGAGAGGCAAAACACATTAAGGGTTGTGTACACGTAGCATTTTTTTTTGCTACATGGAACAATACTTCACGTCTGGTATCAAAATTAATTACAGATGGAAGAAAAGATTCCTTTTAAAAAATATTTGTAATAAAGATTGTTTTAAAAATTATAAAATGTAAAATCCTAAAAATAACACTGCCTTGTTACTTGAGGTTTTTATTTTTTAATCTAAGATAGAAAAGAACATTTTCCGACTGGAAAATGACCAAGAAATATATTTATAAATCTAACTATATAAAAATAAAACATTTAAAAAACAAACATTTCCATAGAGAGGGAAAAACGCTTTAAGCAAAGTCAAAATATAAATGAGAAACTGGGATCAACTATTTGCAATTAATCCCTAGAGTAAGGGTCAGAAGTACAGAACTTGAAGATGACTAAGAATTCTGAATTAGAACAAACTTGATCTGCCAAGTTTTAGGCCAAAGCAAGAACAATTACTAGTTCCATTTATGTCATTTCAATGCACACACACACACACACACTGAGTAGCAAAAATATATAAAGTTTGGATTTGAGAATAAATCACAAAAATAGACCCATAAATTGACTCTGTTTCTCCTTTTCCCTCCCTCCCTCTCTCTCTCTCTCTCTCTCTCTCTCTCTCTCACACACACACACACACACACACTGAGTAGCAAAAATATATAAAGTTTGGATTTGAGAATAAATCACAAAAATAGACCCATAAATTGACTCTGTTTCTCTTTCTCTCTCTCTCTCTCTCTCTCTCTCTCTCTCTCTCACACACACACACACACACACACACACACACACACACACACAGACTACACACACACACACACACACACACATATCTCACATTGGTCAAAATTTTATGTATGTATGTATGTATTCATTTATGGTACTGGGGATTCTACCCCTGAGCTACATCCCCAGCCCTTTTTATTTTTAATTTTTGTTTTTGAAACAGTCTTGCCGAGTTGCTGAAGCTGGCTTGGAATCTGCAATCCTCCTGTCTTAGCCTCCCCAGTACTGGGATAACAGGTATGTGCCACCTTCAGTCCATATTTTAATTAGGAAGTCATGTGATTTTAACCAGTAGATACCACAATTATGGGAAAAATACACACATACCTCATTTGTTTCCAAAGTATTTTTTCTCCAACCAAAACTTGAAAAAGCTAAATCTTTTATTTTATTCATATGTTATCTAGAGCTTATAATTAGATGATTATACAAACCAATATATAAAAAGAAAATGAAAACTGAATAGTATTGAAGCTTCAAGTTGCACTTGAACTTACTCCCATAATTTTGGTACCTAACCTGACATGTATATTTTTCTATAATATGCATATTTGAGGCACAATACCCTGGCCCAGGTTGAAAAGGGGGAAAGTTTTTAAATATTCCAATGTGAAAATTTCAAAAATTTTAATAAATATAGATCAGATGAATATTTTTCAATTGTTAATACAATTCATTTGCCCTCTGTATAATATATTAAGACCTAAAAATCAAGATCTTTGTAAAAGCCTATGCCAGTTTATGCCATTTCACAAATCTAATTAGAAACTAACTATCAGTGTCTAATTTTCAAGCAAGTAAATTGTGAGAATTAGACAGAACAGCTTTTACTGATACTCTGGAATTTTTATGTTTATCTTTTAATTTTGAAGCCCCAATCCTTTACCAACACAAAATAATCTCTGAAAATTTTAAGAGAGCTCTATAAATATAAATAACTTGCTATGGTTCATAACTAAAGTCATAAGCTATTTTAAAATGTCCCCCAGCACCTCCTTTATATCGCTAATTCTTTTGCTTCTAATCTTATACTTTTTTTGTTGTCGCTGTTGTTTTGCTTCTTTTTAAATTCCTGAGTTCTGTGAAAACGAATACTTTGTCAAGAAATTTATGAAGTTCTTTTCTTTCTTTCTCTCTCTCTCTCTTTTTTTTTTTTTTTTTTTTTGGTGCTGGGGATTGAAACCAGGGGCATTCTACCTCTGAACTACACCTCCAGCCCTTTTTATTTTGAAACAGAGTCTCCCGAAGTTTCTGAGCCTGGTCTAGAACTTGCAATCCTCTTGTCTCAGCCACCCAAGTGCTGAGATTACAGGTGTGTACCACCACACCTGGCTAATTTATGAAGTATTATATTTACTTCTTGGTATTCTTTATTGCACCAAAATTGGCAATTTGCAATGCACCAGAATTTCTGGTTAATCCTGCTACAAGGAAGAAGTTTGAAGTTAATAGAGTGTATTTCAGTCCTATTCCAATACAGAGCTTTAAAAAAATATCTTGCAGATCTAGTTTAAGAGATGACAAATGAGAAATGAGCAACATGATCTCTTAGATTTCCTGTACAAGCTCAAAGCATTTCAGGGCTTGATAAATCATCCACTGCCTAACTAGATCAGTTAGCAAAAAAATACTTGCCTATTTCTCTGGAAGAACTGACCCATGTCCCAGCTGTTGTTAACTGCTAAATTTAACAAAAGATGTGAAATGGTAAATGAGTAAAATATTGATCAACAGCTTCCAGAGAGGATGTTTAATGATGTTACACACAGTGAGTGCCAGAAAAATCCATGTTTATGCCCATTTAGGGAAGTCATTTAAAGTTTGACTCCAATTGGAAAGTACTAGTATAATAACAAGGAACAAAATATAATCTTTGCCAATACCATGGGTTATGCAGAAGACAAGAGGGCATGATGTTCATCACCAGGGCAGTGCACCAGAAAGAATAATGTATGCCAGGGAGAACAGAGCATTGCTGACACATGCCTACAGCAATGTGGAAGGAAGACGTCATACTTCTAATTTAGTGACAGAGTAAATAAAAGGGATTCTCAATTGGAGTATAAGATCCAATATGCTAGGCATCAAATTTTGACCAAAATGTATTAAAAATAAACATGATCACAGGGTCTGTGCATATCAATTAATGTTTAAAATGTAATACTATTTTGAGCTGGGTGTGGGGGTGCACACCTATAATCCCAGGACATGGGAGGCTGAGACAGGAGAATCATAAGTTTGAGGCCGGCCTGGGTAACTTAGCCAGACCTTGTTTCAAAATAAAAAATAAATAAATAAAAAAAGGCTCAGTGGTAGAGTGTGCCCTTGGGTTCAATCCCCAGTACCTTACACACACACACACACACACACACACACACACACACACACACACACACAATGTAATACTACTTTGGTGCAATTATTGAGTTCCTTGGAGCAGCTAAAATCATAGGTCATGGGCCAATGATAGGTATAAAAAATTAAAGAATATTTGAAAGATATTCAAATGGGATGAATATCTTCAAGTGGGATGAAGAAAATTTATTACTAACCTCTAGAATCCTATTAATTCCCTCAAGCTTCTTTTTTTTATCAAATGCCTGAGTTCCACTTTAACACTCTTTTTCACCAGGAGTATCAGTAAAATACAAGGAAAAAATACTATAGGAAGTAGACCATCCCCCTGTATACTAGTGCAGCTTCTGCAAAGAACCGAGGAAATTCGAGATAGTTCCCCATGCACCACTCAGCTTTATTTCTCCTGGTATGCTTTTAGAGAACATATGGGTTGTATTTATTGCAATAAATGTTTCCTGTTTTTATACTTTTATTGGTGCATTTGAGTCTCACATCATAATGTAGTTCATAGTGATATTGACATCCATGCACCCAGCACTTGGTGAGCTTTCCCTCGGCTCCCTCCCCACTCCTTCCCTTCCCCCTACATGATATTGAGATTGGCATTGGTATTCTCATATATGTACATAATGTCAATGGAAGTGTTGCCTTCAATACATGTTTTAATAATATATTCATGGAAACATCTTTAAATCCAGTCTGCTAAACGACTGTTCCAAAAGTGGATCCCATTTAGTACATGGTCAATAAACATTGGATGAGTGGCTGGGTCATCAAAACTTCTTTTGAAGCCTGCTGTGGACTGAAAGTTGAGCTAAGATATGTGGCAATTTTAATCGTGTCCCGTGTGATACCCTCAAGGAGTTAACAATGTATTTAAAAAGATGATTATGATACATGACACAAATGTGAATATAAGACAGCATGTAATTGAGTGCTAAATTGTGTGGAACACCATCTACGTACTGTCAAAGTTGGAAGGAGACAAATTAGGGAGAGCTGTGATAGTTAAGAAAGACAGAGTGTAGAAGGAATTGGGCTGTGTCTTTAAAAATAGGGTTTGGATGGGTACTGTCAAAGGCAGATACTCTGGGCCCAGAATAAAGACAGAAACCAGAGAATTTCCGTCTTCAGTAAACTGATAAGAGAATATTCTGGGGAAAGTGCTGGTTTAGCCCCCAAGGGGAATTCAACATAGATCAAGGGGACTAAAAGTAACAATCATGTGTTGGCTGATGACTCAGAGTAAGATATGCCTCTCATTTGGTTCTCAAAAAACCACTGGAAGTAGGTACCATTATCCTCTCATTTATTTTACATGATACTTTTATTGGTGCATTGTAATTAAACATCATAGTAGAGATTCAGAGTGATAATACATACATGCGCCCGGTGCCAAGGGATTTAGAAAAAGAGAAGACCCACCAACCATTTCTCTGGCCAGAGCAATGGCCAAAATAGGCTTTGCAATGTGCGAAGGGCTAATATAAGTGGGAACAATTTAAAATAAAAACACACTATAGCACATGATATACATACACAAACCTATAAGACTCAATCACTATCTGGAGCATGAAAGGGAGGGAAGGGGGAGGGAATAGGGTGGGATTGGAGGGAGGGCTAAATGTGCAATGTGTGCATGTATGATGTTCATACCCTGACATACATCAAAATGTATAATTATAATTTACAATGCACCAATAAATGAACATAAAAAGTTAAAAAAAATAAAAATAAATAAATAAATAAAATAAAATAAAATAAAAACATCTTTACATTTCTTGAGGACTCTTGGTGATCCAGCCCCCAGTATCTCCCTATCTCTTGTTATATCTCTTGCTCTCTCCTCTGCAATCTGAAGTATCCATTTCAGATTCCAGAATGAATTAATATTTCCCTAAGTAAGATCGACTCTTGCTGGAAACCTAACCCTGACTCAACCCAAATTGAAAATGTGTGTGTGCGTGCATGTGTGCACATCTGTGTGGATGTGCACATGGATGTATGTAATGCCTGTTTCCTGATTTCCAAAAAGGCAAGGGCCATCTTTACACAGTGGTTACTACTTTTTGGAGAGAAAGAAAGGGGAAAAGAAGGACATAGGAAGGAAGTAATGAGGAAAAGAAAAAAAATAATTCCATTAATTTGGAAGGAAAATCGGAATCCATTTGAGGGAAGGATTGGATATACAGATATTTAAGAAGAGGAGCTAGAGGTTTGCTATTAAAATTTTGGAGGGATGGGCTGGTATTGGAACTGGAGAGGGATGGACACCCATTAATCTTCGCTTGGGTTGCGCACATTGGTTGGTTTGTTCCTGCATAATGACTGAGACCTTGGTAAAGATCCACAGGCCATAGGGGCTCTGTGTTTGCAAAAGCAGAGACAAGTTTTAAATGTTTAAACATTGTTTGCTATTGATTGCTTCTTGTTTGAGGGCATACAAGCAAAGAGTTTCTTTTCTTTGCTCTAGCCAGCTAATGGTCTCTCAGCCTAATGATGGTTGGAAATGTTTAGGAGAATGTTTGAGTTTGTTTTGCTTTTCTTGTGTTGTAATTACTGAGCAAGGCCAATGGCTTTCAGGACTAGTTACTGGGGATGGAAATGCCCTGCAGGAGGTAAGATAGTCCCGCAAAATGAAGAACTGTCGCTCCAAAATGACAGTGATTTAGTTCCCCATCACCAGGAATATGAAGACTGCTACAGATATGAGGGGCATCCTCCAGACCAGCAAACCATGTCTTCAACAAAACAATTTGCCAGGTGTGGTGGCGCACGCCTATACTTCCAGTACTTAGGAGGCTGAGACAGGAGGATTGCAGGATCAAGACCAGCCTTAGTCACCTAATGAGACTATTAGCAACTTAGCAAGACCCTGTTTCAAACTAAAAATAATTTAAAAATAAATCTGGGGGTTTAGGTCAGAGGTAGAATGATCCTGAGGTTCCACCCCCAGTATCTAAACACAGTGCAATTTATTAAGGAATGAAAAATAGAGATGGATGTTTTGCAAATAATTAAATCCCGAGTATTCTCAGTAACTTAGGAAGACCCTGTTTCAAATTAAAAAAATAAAAATAAAAAAATAGTACTGTGGATGTAGCTCAGAGGTAGAATGCCCCTGGGGTTCAACCCCCAGTACCAAAGAAAGTAAACAAACAAACAAACAAAAATTATTAAGGAATGAAAAATAGAAATGATTTTTTTGCAAATAACTAAAACCCAACTGTTATTTTTCTTTATCACTGATAATTCTTATGAAATAATTCATAATATTTATGAATACAGAAAAATGCTTCATTCCACCATGCCAGAGACAAGAATGACTATTACTCTCTTACTTATTTGCTGTTCCCTATAGCTTAATGAGCATAGAAGCTTCTTAGACGTGAAGGCCATAAATCTTTGGCAACAGACAGATGAAGAAGTGATCATTTAAAATATCTTAAATATACCCCTTTAGGTTTTTGTTCAGCTGTTCGTGGGAACCATTAGAGATAATGAGTGCTAAACAAGCAATTCTAAATGGAATAATGACGTGTTTCATTTGTTTCTGAAGAGTTTAGCTGTTTTCCCACTTTTGGCAAAGCTATGGCTCATCATGTTCCAACATGGACAAGTCGGTTTTAAGTTATAAATTCATCGGCTCCCCCCTTCCCAACCCTGGAAACTATTCTTGATGAATTATGATAATCCGCATCACAGTTATGCCTGATTACGGGAGTCAAAATGCGATGATGAATTTGTCATAAATTAGTCCATAAGCAATATCCAATGCACATCAACTGAGTGCTGTGTTTATCTTCATGACATTATGTTTTCATATTAAAGACTCACCCATTAACAACTGAAAATATGTGGACACAGCATTAATATAACTGGTTTTGAATTTTTCTACTTGCAGCATCTGTAGCTGTGACCTAATTCGATTGTTGCAAGATATGACCTTTTATCAACCATCAATACCTCATTATACAGCTCATAGACTCAAAATTTATTTCAGGTACATATGTGTATGAGTGTGTGTGTACAATATGCACATATATACACAAAATATGTGTGCATGAATATATAGGTACACACTAGCTATAATTATACTGTATATTTTACTCCCCTGGTTTAAGGAATGAAATAAAAATATGATCCAGTTAAAATCCTCAGAAGAATGGGAATGAACCTACCATATGACCCAGCTATACTACTTCTGGGTATCTACCCAAAAGAATTGAAACCAGACTACCATACTAATGTATGCATATTTATGTTTATAGCTGTACAACTCATAATCGCCAAACTATGGAACCAGCCGAGATGTCCATCAACAGATGAATGGATTACAAAATTATGGGATATACACACAATGGAATTCTGCTCAGCCATCAAGAAGAACAAAATTACATCATCTACAGGGAAACAGATGGAACTGGAGAATATTATGCTAAGGGAGACTAGTCAGTCACAAAAAATGAAGGGCTGGATGTTCTCCCTCATATGAAGAAACTAGGGAGAAATTGGGACACAGGAGGGACTCCAGACAAAGGAGAAGTCTTAGTGGAGTGAGGGAGGGGGACTGAAGGGGAGAGGAAGACTTGAAGAGGGAAACACCTCCATGGTCATGATGTACATACACAAACTTATCAAAGCCAATCATTGCTAAGCACAGAAAGGTGGGGAGGGAAATGAAGTGGGGTGGGAACTGGGGGAGGACTCAAAGAGTGCTGTGTGCATGTATGCCTCTATCACCCTGAACTTCATCAAGATGTAAGATTATAATGTACCAATAAAAAAATAAAGAGAAAATAACAAAGAAATTCCCTTTCACTAAAATGAAAAATTGAGTCAGTTACCCAGAAAATTTATATCCTCCATTTTCTATTTTATCATGATTGTGGAAACTGAATTTGCAAAGTAGCTCATGATTCCTGTGTGTGCGCCACCTCTGGTAATGGAATGAATAGCAAGAATATGCCAATCAAATAGGGTACTTTTGAAACAGCAAAATCTATTTTATCATTGAGGCCTTTACCCGTTTTACTTTGGTGAAAAGGAAAGGCAACCAAGTGAAAATGAGACAGTTTCTAGTGGTACTGTTTTTTTGTTTTGTTTTTGTTTGTTTGTTTTTGTTTGTTTTGTGCTAGACATTGAACCCAAGTGTGTTCTACCTCCAAGCTACACCTCCAGTCCTATTTTATTATTTTATCTGCAAACACAGTCTTCCTAAGATGCTGAGAGCCTCGCTAATTTGCTGAGGTTATATCTGAACCTGAGACCCTCCTGTCTCAGCCTCACAAGTTACTGGGATTACAGGCATGTATCACCGCACCCGGCCTCTCGTGGTAGTTTTAACTATTCAATATAAATCTACATCTATCAATCAAGGAAGTTTTTATTCAGCCACTAGCTGGAAAAAACTGACTTTCATATAAAATCCTCTACAAATTCCAAATCAGCCTCACAGCACTTGCTCTTTCTTGAAGGATATTGATTTGTACTCTCTTTGTCTATGTAAAGAACAACCTCTCCATCTGACCTTCAGGAATTCCTTTCCACTTTAGAAAAAGGAAATTCTCAAGAAAACAAAAGTAAAATTAAATGTAAAAAATGTTATTAAACAGCAATTTATTTCATAGCAAGAATTAAATTTATCACTATTTTTAGTTTAATTTTCAGATGAATATTTTCTGTGTTTAATACCTGAAAGGAATTCCTTCAGAAACTCCTTTCAGCATTAGAAAAAGACAATCCTCATGAAAATAGAAGAAAATAAAAATTTAAAATTATATTATCATCACTATTCTTCTTCTTCTTATTATTATTATTATTTACTGGGGATTGAAATCGGGGGCATTGTAACACTGAGCTATACCCACAGCCCTATTTTCTTTCTTTTTTTTTCAAATTCATAGTTTTTTTTTTTCTTTCTATTATTGGTGCATTGTAATCCTACATCTTGATGGGTTTCAGGGTGCTAGAAGTATACATGCACACATCAGTCATTAGCCCTCCTCCAATTCCCACCCCATTCACTCCACCTTCCCTACTTCTCGTGTTCAGCATAGTAGTTGACTTTGATATATAAGTGCATGTACATCCTGTGCATTAGGGTGTTTGCCTCTTCCCCCTTCCCATTTACCTCAGTTAGGTCACCTTCTTTACTCACCTGAGGTTTTCTCTGTCTTTGTCTGGAGCCCCTAATACACCCTATTCTCCCTAGCTTCAGCATATTAGGGAGAGCATCTGACTTTTTACTTTCTATGACTGACTAATCTCACTAAGCATAATGTTCTCTAATTCCATCCATTTCCCTGCAAATGACATAATTTTGTTTTTCTTGATGGCTACATAAAATTCCATTGTGTATATATACCATAGTTTTGTAATCCATTCATCTGTTGATGAATACCTTGGCTGGTTCCATAGTTTGGCAATTATGAATTGTGCAGCTATAAACATAGACATGCATGCATTAGTCTGATAATTTGGTTTCCATTCTTTTGGGTAGATATCTAGAAGTGATATTGCTGGATCATAAGGTAGGTTCATTCCCATTCTTCTGAGTCTCTTCCATACTGTTTTCCAAAGTGGTTGCACTAATTTGCAATCCCACTAACAGTGTATTAGAGTCTCTACTTCTCCACATGCTTGCCAGCATTTGTTATTGTTTGTGTTTTTAATGATTGCCATTCTAATTGGGGTTAGGTGAAATCTCAGGGTAATTTTGATTTGCATCTCTCTGATTGCTCATGATGTTGAACATTTTTTCATACATTTATTGGTCATTTGTATTTCTTCTTCTGTGAAGTGCCTATTTAGTTCACTTGCCCATTTTTTTATTGGGTTGCTTGTGTTTTTAGCTGTGAGTCTCTTGAGTTCTCTGTATATTCTAGATATTAGTCCTCTATCAGAGGAGTAGTTGGCAAAAATCTTCTCCCATTCTGTTGGCTCTCTGTTGAGGCTCTTGATAGTTTTCCTTTGCTGCACAGAAGCTCTTCAGTTTAATGCAATCCCATGTATTGATCCTCTTTTTAATTTCTTGTGCTTTTGGGGTCTTCTTGAGGAAGTTTTTGCCTGTGCCTATGTGTTGAAAAGTTGGACCTACGCCCTCTTCAAGTAGCTTCAAGGTCTCTGGTCTAATTTCCAGGTCTTTGATCCACCTTGAATTGACTCTCGTGCTGGGTGAGAAAGTGGGGTTTATTTCTATTTTTCTGCATGTGGTTGACTGGTTTTGCCAGCACCATTTGTTGAAGACGCTACCTTTTTCCAGTGTATGATTTTGGCTCCTTTGTCAAAAATCAATTGGCTGTAAGTGTGAGGATTTTTTTCTTAGTCTTCTATTCTCCATTTGTCTATGTGTCTGCTTTTGTGCCAATACCATGTTGTTTTAATTACTATGGCTCTGTAGTATAGTTTGAAGTCAGGTATTGTGATGTCTCCTGCATGGTTCTTGTTGCTGAGAACTACTTTTGCTATTCTGGGGTTTTTTGTTGTTTCAAATGAACTTGAGGGCAGATTATTCTATGTCAGTGAAGAATGACTTTGGTAATTGAATGGGTATTGCATTAAGTCTGTAGATCCCTTTTGGAAGAATCGCCATTTTGATGATATTTACTCTGCCTGTCCAAGATCATAAGAGGTTTTTCCATCTTCTAAGATCTTCAATTTCTTTTTTCAATGAATTATAATTTTTCTTGTAGAGGTCTTTTACATCCCTGGTTAGGTTTATTCCTAGGTATTGTATTGTTTTGGGGTATATCATGAGTGGAAATGTTTTCTGGATTTCTTTTTCAGTGAATTTATGTATGGCATATAGAAAAGCTTCTGATTTTTTAAGATTGATTTTATATCTAGACACTTTGCTGAATTTGTTGATCAGTTCTACAAGCCTTTTTGTTGAGTTTGTTCGGTCTTCTAAGTATAATATCATGTCATCTGCAAATAGAGATAATTTCAGTTCTTCTTTTGCTATTTGCAGTTCTTTGATTTCCTTCTCTTGCCTTATTGCTCTGGCTAGAGTCTCTAGCACCATATTGAGAAGGAGTAGTGACAGTGGACATTCTTGTGTGGTTACTATTTTTAAGGGGAACTCTCGTAGTTTTTCCCCATTCAACATGATGTTGGCTGTGGGCCTATTGTATATTGCCTTTATAATATTGAGGTATGTTCCTTCTATTCTGAATCTCTGTAGTGTTTTTATCATGAATGGGTTTTGGATTTTGTCAAATGCTTTATCAGAATCTATTGAAATGATCATGTGATTTTTGTCTTTAGTTCTGTTTATGTGGTGGATTATATGGACTGTTTTTCATATGATTAACCAGTCTTGCATCACTGGGATGAACCCAACTTGGTCATGGTGGATGATTTTCTTGATGTGGTTTCGAATGTGCATTGCTAGTATTTTGTTTAGAAGTTTTGCATCTAAATTCATCAATGATATAGGCCTGTAGTTTTCTTTTCTTGAGCTATCTTTATTTGGTTTTGGTATAATGTGATGTTGGCTTCATAGAATGTATTTGGGAGAGACCATTTTTTTCTATTTAATGGAATAGATTGAGGAATATTGGGATTAGTTCTTCTATAAAGGTTTTATAAAATTCACCTGGGAAACCATCTGGACCTGGGCTTTTCTATGATGGTAGGCTCTTTATTGCTGCTTCAATCTCTTTGATTGCTACTGGTCAATTTAAATTCTCTATATCTTCTTTATTCAATTTAGGAAGGCTGTATGTGTCTAGAAATTTGTCAATTTCTTCTAGGTTTTCTATTTTGTTGGAGTATAGTTTTTCAAAGTAGTTTCTGTGATCTTGTCTATTAGGAGTTCTATATATTTCCTGTACCTGTATGTCGACCTCTTTTTCTAAATTTGGGAAGTTTCTAGTATTACTTCTCTGAAAAAATATTGATTCCTTTGGTTTCAGCTTCTATTCCCTCTTCTATACCTATTATTCTTAGGTTTGTTCTTTTAAGATTAGCTGAGATCTCTTCAATGTCCAATTCATGCTGTGGAATTGTTTATTTATTTATTTATTTATATTATTTATTTATTTATTTATTTTTGCAATACCAGGGATTGAACCTAGGGGCGTTCTACCTCTGCACTAAACCCCCGGCCCTATTTTTTTGATACTTTATTTTGAAACCGGGTCTCATGAAGTTGCGGAGGGCCTCACTAGGTAGAGAGAGAGAGACAGGGAGAGAGAGAGAGAGAGAGCTGAGGCTGGCTGCGAACCTGGATCCTCCGGTCTCTGCCTCCCAAAGTACTGGGATTATAAGCGTGCACCACCACGCCCGGCTTGGAATTGTTTATTTTAAATTATATACTATGAGTTCATTTTTGTAGAAGTCATCTTCTAAGAGTGAGATTCTGTTTTCCATGTGGTGTAGTCTGCTGTTGATAGTTTGTATTGATGCCTTCATTTCAATTATTGCATCCTTCACTTCCTTCAGGGCTTCTTTATGATTCCTGTTCAGGCTGTCAGATTCTTTATTTATTTGGTCCTTTCATTTCTTTCTGGCTTTCTCTGAATTCTTTTCAGAAATCCTGTATCATTTCTACTATTAAAGTTCTGAATTGTCCTCCTGGCAATCTTTTCATTTCTGTGTTGGTGGGTTCTATTGTTGTGGAGTTGTGCGGGCTCATTGTTTCTTTGTCTTCTTCCTTCTCATGATTTCAGGTTTCTTAGTTTGTATCTTTGTTGCCTTTGGTAGCTCTCTCTCTCTCACTCTGTAGGTTTCCTATGTCTAATCTCTCTCCCTTTATAGTATCTTATTCTGGAGGTAGATATTTGCTACTAGGTGAGCCTTATAGGTGAATAGCCTTTACTGTATGGTCATTCTCACTTGCTCGGTATAATGTCCATTTGCAGGCCCAATTCTTGGTCTCCTTCAGTGACTGGGACCCTTGCCTGTGCCTCTCACTGCCTGTGCAGGTGTCCAGTTCCACCATTGCCCCACTCACTGCAAGTGTGGGTCTTCGTGTTCTCCACTTGGGCTTTCCCTATGTCTTTCTCTGTCTACATATATGGCGGGTGACGCTAGTGGGGGGGCCCTGCGTTTGTGTCTCTCTAAGCCTACAGAAGAAACAGATATCACTTTGACCCAACTGTTTGCAAACACGGAACTCCATGGTTTCCATAAAGAATGCTGGGTTGGTCCTATTTTTCCCTAGGTACTATGACTGTGTGTCCTGTGGCGATCACCAGGAACTTAAATTCATTGATTTGATTTGATTTAAATATTAATTTGAACACTAAAATTATTTAAACAATAATGTAAACATTAAAATTATTTAAACAATAATTTAAACATTATTAAACATGTATTAAAAGCTATTAATTTAAGTATTTACATATATTAACTAGAATATGTAAATATTTGGCCTGTTTCTAGATATTTATATATTTCTAATGCCTAAATTTAAATATTTAAATATTTCTAACTGAAAAACTAAAGAAAAAATAGAGTACATTCATAATAATATCTTTACTGGCCAATTCGTAAAAATTGAGCAGCAGTTGGGGATGTTTAGTGAAATTGAGGAGTGTCCCTGTGTCAACGATGTGGTTCCCCTAGGTGTGTGAAGGGCTTTTGCTGAAGATCTGCTTTCTGGGGGTTGAGCAAGGGGAAGTTACGATGAGAGCAAAGTGCTGTTGTCATCACCACAGTCAATGCCGGTGTATGGCATGGGTGACTGCAGGCCGTGGGACCAGACTCAGTGGGTTCAAATCCCAATTCTGCTACTTACCAGAACTTGAGTGACTTTATTCTTTTCTCTGTTTCTCAGTTTTCTCATGTGTTAAAAGGGAAAGTGGTTCCCATCTTGCGGTGGTGTCGAGAAGGCTTAATGTACACACACTTTTGAATCTCACAGAGCAGGTCTGGACTCAAGCCCATGCTCTGTAAGTTATCAATATCACTAGAATTATTGCATAAATACTATTTCAAATAAGCCACAGACATAACGAAAGCACATGGCTTGCAACAGGCGAATTATTTTAATTGAAAGCAGCATTTTTCTTATGATGGCGTCCTCAATTAGTAATGCAGGGTCTTAAGAGTTTTCTCTCTAAATCCCAGTACTTGGGAGGCTGAGACAGAAGGATCACAGGTTCGAGGCCAGCCTCAGCTACTTAGTGAGGCCCTCCGCAACTTAGTGAGACCCTTTTTCAAAATAAAAAAATAGGGCTGGGGTGGAGCTCGGAGGTAGAATGCCCCTGGGTTCAATCCCCAGTACCACAAAATAATGAATGAATGAATGAATAAATAAATAAATAAACAAATAAATAAATAATACAGGTTAACCAAAGTAATATATGTCTGTTTTGAACCTATGGACACAACTTATGTGTCAGTTGTGCTATATTATAGACTGAAGTCTATATTCAACACATTCAAAATATCCCCAATTAAAACTTTAATACCACATTAACTCTGCAACAACTATTTTCTCCAATTTTACCATAAATAATTTGACAGTAGAGAGAGATTCATTCACAAGAATCCAAGGGCTCTGGTTGTTGTATGGCAAATAAGAAACAGAATCAGGAGACCAAGAAGTCACATTGGCCAAAATTAGAGAATTTGAGGAAGAAAGGGGTAGATAATGTCAGTGGCTTCAAAAGACTTAAAAAGAAGAATGAGTTTGGAAGTGAGAAAGATATTATTCGCCTCTCTCCAGAACATTTCAGGAATGAAAGAATAATTTTAATGGGTTGAAGGATTGGATATGTTGGTGGATATGGGTGCTATGCAGTGAGGAAGATTAACGTAAGTACAGAAGCTTCTAGGATCAATGAAGGGTAAGTTTTATCCAAGATGATGAAGGATAAAACTGTTTGTGTTCCTTGGAAAATTATCACACACACACACACACACACACACACACACACACAATTCATTAAGATAATCTACAAATTTTAAGGGTAAGCCTTTTAGTTTTATTTACGATCCAACTGTAGTGAATTTTTATGCATGGTGTGAATTATTTATTATCACTCATCTCTCTGAATGACTCTCCATTTGACCTTCAGTCCCCCAGAGATGCCCACATCCTACTTCTCAGAACCTGTGAGTGCATTACCTTAACTTAGCGATTCAGTTACAATAGCTTTGTAATATGTCTTGACAACTGGTAGAGGATATTTTTCAAATATAGAATTCTTTATCAATATCAATATCATTGCAATTCTTATGACTGTCTGTTTCCATGTATATTTAGAATCAATTATCTGGGCTAGAATGACCAACAATCAAAATCCAACTATAATTTTTATTGGGATTGAATTATAACATTTGACCAATTTATGAATAAATGATAAGTTTGCAAGACTTAGTCATTTAATTCATACACATGATATATCTCAACATTTATTTATATCTTTTTAATTTATATAAGTCATATTATATGTATAACATTTGTAAAGTAGAAATAAACCTTCATTTCTACTAGGTTTATTTTGAGGTATTTATTGTTTTATATTATTAGAAATGATGTGTGCTGTTGGTTTTATTTTATAATTATTTCTGGTTGCTATCTAGAAAACAAGACTATTTTTCATGTGTCAACTAACCCTAGTAAATTTATTAGCATTTATTTGTAGATTCTACTTGGTCACTATAAATGTTATCATGTTTTCTTGAATAAATTCAGTTTTCTCATTTTCTTTCCAGTCATTATGTTTTATTTCTTTCTCCTGACATATCACACTGAACAGGCTCATTAGCACAATGCTAAAGTAAAAACAGAAATAATAGGCATATTTATCTAATTTGCAATCTCACCCAAAACTTTTAATATTTTACTATAAAATATAATGCTTGCTATAAATTTTGGTAAATATTATTTATGAGATCAGAGAATTTTCTGTTGCTAGTATTATAGTGGTAAAACAATAATAAACACAAAATAAGTATAGAATTCCAATAAGTGGATTTTTGCTTCTATTAAGATGATTATCAACTATGGTTCATTCTGTTAGTATGGTTATCTCAATTGATTCATTATAAATGATAAACAGACCTTAAATCCATGGAACACAATCCATGTAGTATAAAATTTGATCCTTTTTATATATAGCAAATTCAGTACATTAACACATTTTCATAGAAATTTTGTAATGTTTATCAGAGGATAGCTTTTATTTTTTATATCTTATAATGTCTTCAGTAGCTTTTATTTCAAAATATGCTGGACCAATAAAATGTGTTGGCATATTTCCCATCTTTGGTTAATCTAGAAAATCGGTATAGAATTGGCATTATCTATTTCTCAACTCTTTTTGTTAGAATTCATTGAGTTTCACTTAGCATATAAGATTACTCAGATATTCTATTTATGGCATTGTTAGCAACTTATGTTTTTCTGTAACTCTATCCTAACTTTTAAAATTTATTGTCATAAATTTGTTTAGATTACTTCCTTTTTATAGTTTAAAGATTGATTTATAGTAATGCTCTATTTTTCCTGACATCGCTTACTTTTACTTTCGTTAGAGAATTCAGACATTGCTTTTTCAAAGTTTTTTTTTATTTCAGAAAAAAATATATTTAATATGGTTAAGACCAATCCTATCTATTTTCAAATAGGATAGACTTCTTTGTGGAAGATCAAGTCTCTCATTAACTGTATTAAAAAAGAATGTAAATAAAAGAGCCATAAAAACAGAGTCAGGGATCAGTGGCAGCTTTTTCTCCCGATCATTTAACAATTCTTTGCAGAGGTCCACAGACTGAGAATCTAGGGACAATACCAAAAGAGCCACCTCAGAATATGGAGAATATAGCAGAAATTTGGATTTTGTCACATTAAGATGGAACAACCGGATTTTAAATCTTTACTGCAAACATGTGCCTAATTTTCCCCTTACATAAATTTGCTGAATCAGGGAATTATAAGATCCAAGGGTAAAAAATGGTAGGACACAATAAAAATCTTTAACATAGGGCAAAATCCCATAAACAGAAGAGAGAATGATACTAAAGAAATACTATATACTTTTAAAGATGGTCAAGACCATTTTGACATGGATGAAAAACATCAATCCACAGAGTTAAGGGGTGTTTAGTCAAATTTATTGTCATTGCTCCTTTGAATTGTGTGTGTGTGTGTGTGTGTGTGTGTGTGTGTGTGTGTGTGTATGTGTGTGTGTGTGTGATGTTTTCTTCAAGATTTCATTGTTTGGGGGAGGGTTGGCACTTTTCTTATTCTGTTATTTTATGTGGTTTTCTTTTTAACTTATCCCATTTGCCCATACCTGAAGTTTTTTCCTCCTCCCCCAGTGGAGTATCTCTATTTAGGCTGAACTTCATCACTAGCTCACACCCGGAACCAACACCTCCCCTCTCCAGGAGAATATGGCCAAAATTATCAGTTTAAGAAATTGCTCTTTATTTGGGATTGTAGATTATTGAGTACTTACTTTCAAGGCTCTCAAATATCTGTAAAATGTAAATTTTATATGTAATTGATTTAATTTGTTATAGTTGTTTTGCTAGCCTATTCAGTCCTCTCTTTAGAAATCTGTGCTCTAAACTTCCATGAAAAGAAGATATACTTTGTTCCACTCCATGACATCATTCTCTAAGGTATGTCAAAATTGAGAAATTTTAGTTTTGTGGTATGGTGTTGTTTTTCTGAGTTTGAGGAGCATAAAATTTCAGTAAATGCTTTTCTTCCTGGCCTTCCCATATTTGGAAATTGGGGCTTAAGCTAAGGATTTAATTTTTGGCATAAGGAGAACAATTCCATTTCCACATGGATCTGAAGCACAGAAACTTGGAAAGAAGATGAGTAACAGAGTGTGAGAAGATGATAAATGACCAAGGTAGGATTGGCAAGTGTGAAGTAAAGGAAACATTTTTAAATGAGGATAAATACTATGGATCGTCCCCCTTCTCTACCCCTACCCTGCCAACATAGCATAATCACAATGTCCTTTCTGTTCATTCACACAACAAACATTCATCAAGGTGATATTTAATTGCATCAGACATTATTCTAAGGATATGGAGTCAATTTGTGAAAAATGAAAATATTTGGCAGGAAAATAGGATTCAAACAGAGATTAATAGCCAGAGCAAACCCGCTAATGTGGGATGAGGTGTGAAATGAATGAGGTCCCAGGCCTAGCAGGATCTTTGTGATGGGTGGACAGTTGGTGCTCACTATAGTGAAAATTTCACAGTCAACTGTGAATGAAATGGGGATTTGCTATGAAGATTTGATCAGCTATCACTATGTGCTACATTATGATGTGAGAATAGAATGTACCGATAAAAATATTAAATAATAAAAGACTTGTTCAGAAGAGTAAGATGTTATGACTTAAGAGTTAAAATAACTCTTCTGTGATTGCAGTAAGTGAGGAGACGTAGACGGAGGGACATGAGTTAAGGAGACTAGCACAGATTTCATTAGAAAGAATGTTTTCTGTCATATGTGGAAGCTAGAGAGAAACTGGGTAACAAAAGAGACCTCAGTTAAAGGAGTAGAGACTCCCGTGGAGCGATGGAGGGGGTTAATGGGAGGGAGGATGGGGATAGAGATGTAATGAAGGTAACAGTTTAAATAATGCTATGTACACTGATGAAATTATCAACACCAATCTCAAAGACATGTATGGGGAAGGGGAGGGAGTGGGGTAGAATCTGGAGGGAAACACACCAAGTGTTGGGTGCACATACATTTTTATCACTCTATACCTGATTATGATGTATAATACATATGTATAGCCACATATGTATTATATGATGTATAGTCATGTATGCAATTTAAAATTGTAATAAGTAATTGTACATATGTAATTTTAAATAGTCACATATGCACTATATGACATATAATCACATATGTAATTTAAAATTGTCTAGTAACCACTTAAAAATAAGAATAAACACATGAAAGTTTTTTTAAAAAAAAAGGAAAGAAAGGAAGGATGTTGATTTGGATAAACATGTTCAACACCAGCAGCTTTCAAAAGCTTCAGATTCACGCAAATAAAGATAGAACCAGCATTATTTCTTGACAAGCTGAGAATCTTACTAGCGTTAGTTTAGAAAACACAGAGATAGAAAAAGAAGTCACTTAGGGAAGTGACTAAGGAAAAGGAAAAAGAAAACACAGTAGCAAACCGTGCTAGTAGTCTTCAGAGAAAAGGAATTGAAACAACATGTTATTCCCAAATTACTCACCCCTTGGATTTAAAAGAGCAAGCTCTTCAGTATTTGCATGTTTTCATAGGGATATTGGCAGCGACAGCTTTTTCCTTTTCACACATACTCACATGCACAGAAGTTCACAGATTGTACGGAGCAGCAAGTTCAATTGGCATTAGCCTTCTTTCATTGGCTGTTTGAGCAAAGCATATTTTCCAAAATAATCTTGTTGGCATGCCAAGTAAGTGTGATCTCTCAGCTTAATTATTTAGAGTTGTTACTTTTTCCACTGGAAAAGCAAATTCATGAATCTCTGCTTCTGAACACATTGATAATATCATTTGCTTTTAAAATGTTTGCCTTTATGTCCCTGTTTGTGCTGTTTGTCTGGTGTTTTGGTTAATATGACTCTGAACATTTGTCTGGTAAACAATGTATAATATCATAATTGTATTTTCAATTTTTAATGACTTTTTTTTGCCCTGGATTTTTAAAAAATTGCATTTGGCAGGGGGAGGGTATGTTCATTGCTTTTAGAAAAAGAAATGTGTCTATCAGTAATTGGTCCCCAGACTTTTCTGAAGAAAATGTGTAAGTCAGTTTGTTATGTGTCCATACACTTGGAGTAACAAAAATTTCTTTTTCTTGAAAATTTTCTTTCCGGAGGAATATTCCAAAGTAGATGTCTTGGTTGCTGTCAAGGCCAGTTGCAAAGCTACCATGCTCAGATCCCTCTCACTATCAAGAAAATGTACTTTATCTTACTTAGATCAGAACCACTCTTTTCCTGGATCTTCTGCATTTCCCTATCTGCTTTTATTCCTTTGTTCGATGAAATATTCTAAGACATGATACATGAAAATTATTTTTTGAGACCTCGGATATCTGAAAATGTCTTCATCTTTACATGCCGTGGTTGTTTGTCTGGATGTAGAATTTTTGTTGAAGACAGTCTTTTTCAGCAACATGAGGGATTAGCGCTTCTGTCTTTCAGTGTTGCCACAGAAAAGTCTGATTCCATTTCAATTCAGGCTCTTTGGATGTATCCAAGTTTTAACTGTTGTTTAATATATTACCCCACATGTACTAAAGCAGCGAAATCACCCCAAAGATAGTAAAATGTTGGCATTTTTATGCTTAGAAAACATAACGTGGTAAAAAAAATGGGGGTGGGTCTTACAGGGTTAGCTTTTCTCTGCTTTCAAAATAGAAGCTAAAACAGGATATGAAAAATCAACTGATAATATTTTACAACCCACAAGCTTCTGACCTCATTCTTTTATTATTTCCTTAATTTTAAGGCAAGAAAAATATTAAAAATCAATATTTACTGTAAGAACAGAATAGATAAATTGTATGGTTGTTTGTAAAGCATCTCACTAAAGGAAAATATTTTATTTTCACAAGATAGAATTTGTTACATTTCCTCTCTTTATAAAGCAAATTATGCTTTATAGAATTTTCTCATGATTGATCAACAATAAGATGCTAATTATATTGATGATATACTTCATGCTCCTAATGATGTCTGTGAGCATCTAGGAATATTTGAAGCACATTTACAACCATAAATAATTATGTTGGATTTGTGTCAAGAGGCAGAAGAAAGAGCTTTGCTTAAATTAATTTAAGGATCTCTGTTCAAATCTTTTTTCTTAGCCTAGCATTGTGGAGTGCACCTGTAATCCCAGTACGTGGGAGGCTGAGATAGGAGGGTCACAGGTTCAAAGTCAGCCTCAGCAACTCAGCAAGACCCTGTTTCAAAATAAAAAATAGGGCTGGGGGTATAGCCCAGAGGTTGAATGCCCCTGGGTTCAATGCCCAATACCCCCCAAATCTCCTTTCTTCCACTTAACTGCATGTATCACTACTGAATAAACTAGTTATCTTCCATATCCTATCTTTTCATCTGTAAAATCAGAATACCATGTAAGGCTTTTGGGGAAATCAAATGCTTCAATAATGGAATGTACATAGCAGAATCCCTGGCTACATACTTAAAACTCATCACATACTGAGAATGAATTATTGATGGATAGGTAGCGTATCTTTCTTCCTATATTTACTATTGTTCCCCTGTTACATTTGAACAGGCTAGAAAATCCGTCGAATTCATTCACTGGAAGTGTGCTTCTTGTTTTATTCATTTAAAATATATTTTATTAAAAAATGAGTATTTAGTCCTGAGTAATGGCATCCGACCTCGTAACACTATTATAATCTAGAAAGAAAACATAGAAATACTTTCAAAAATTTCAGGCAAATTCTTCTGATGCTAGAATTCTACTCCAGCAAACTAGCAGCTCTTTATGGAGCTAACATTTGTAGTTAGGACAACACCTGGCATCAAACAAGTGTGTTTTCGTGTTTGATAAATAAATAAAACTGATAATGTTAAAGAAAGATGTTTTTTATACATGCAAGATACCAAAATTGTCTTCATTTATTCTTCCTTGGAAGGTACATGTGGGTCAGAAAATAGGAAAGTAAAACAATAAAGAGAGAAATATCGGGTCCTATGAGTGTGGGATCTTATGCATCAGAGTGAAGAGGCATTTACAAAGAACTAGTACAGATGGGAGCTTATGAAGAACAGGTACTAGGACCCCCTCCTCCAATCATGAGTCTTGAAACTGACAGATTACCTTACCCTTTCTTTGCATTGGAAACATCTTTTTACAGATTCACCTAACATTTTGAGAATTAGTGAAAGATACATAAAATATGAAGAAGAAAGACAAAAAAGAAGCAATTAAAGTGTGCCAGGAGAACAATCGATACATCTAATGGATTGACTGTGATCAATAGTACATGGTCATTACTGATCTCAATGCAAAAAATGATTTAATCCAAACATGTTTTAAGCTAATTTGGGAATATGGGAAAAGAAGTATTTGTGTGTATATTTGTAAGTGGGAGGAGGGGTTATATGTGCCTAACTCCTCTTCCACAGTACGGATTCTATATCTAAGGTCTAAAATTATTAGGTTCATATGTAGTGAGATAGATAAATAACTGAGAAATCTGGATGTAAGTATTGAAATCACAAGCAAAAGCCAGGCGTGTGGCGCACACTTGTAATCCCAGTACTTGGGAGGCTGAGACAGGAGGATCACAGGTTCAAGGCCAGCCTCAGCAACTTTAGTGAGGCCCTCCACAACTTAGTGACACCCTGTGTCAAAATAAAAAAATAGCCGGGCATGGTGGCACACACTTGTAATCCCAGTACTTTGGGAGGCGGAGACTGGAGGATCAGGGTTCGCGGCCAGCCTCAGCTCTCTCTCTCTCTCTCTCCCTGTCTCTCTCTCTCTTTCTACTTAATGAGGCCCTCTGCAACTTCGTGAGACCCGGTTTCAAAAATAAAGTATAAAAAAATAGGGCCGGGGGTGTAGCACGAAGGCAGAACGCCCCTGGGTTCAATCCCCGGTACTGCAAATAAATAAATAAATAAATAAATAAATAAATAAATAAATAAAATAGGGTTGGGGTTGTTTCACAGAGGTAGAATGTCCCTGGATTCAATCGATCCAGTGAGACACACACACACACACACACACACACACACACATGCACCCACAATTAAAATTTTTAAAAGACTTCAACTGAAGATTAGTATGTGGTGTGGGTGAGCAGAGGTGTGGATTGAGATGGCTTCTAATTTGTGGTCACATTTCACTTTAAAAATCACACTATGTTAATAGTAGTATCATCTTATATTTTTAAAAATGTTGAAATACACACATGTAAAATTGTATACAATTCCTAAGCCCATGGAATATATTATCTGCATATTCTTTTCATTAAAATCAATAAAAATGGGTGTTTCAATCATCAGTTCACTATGATAACATAGGATCCAGCTGGTAATAAAAAAGGGCCTGATAGTGAAGATTTAAAAATCTCAGCATCCCTCCTACCCAAAGAATGATAAACAAGGATAAATGCACCTTTTAAGAAAAGATCTTAAGCTGGGCGTGGTGGCCCACACTTGTAATACCAGTACTTTGGGAGGCAGAGACCGGAGGATCCGGGTTCGCGGCCAGCCTCAGCTCTCTCTCTCTCCCTCTCTCTCTCTCTCTCTCTCCTTAGTGAGGCCCTCTGCAACTTCGTGAGACCCGGTTTCAAAATAAAGTATAAAAACTAGGGCCGGGGGTGTAGCACGGAGGTAGAACGCCCCTGCGTTCAATCCCCGGTACCGCAAAAAAAAAAAAAAAAAAGAAAAGATCTTGTGTATGTTAATTTTGTGAAGAAAATTACTTTCTTCTGAGTCTCCAGCATCTCTGCATGTAATAGTGGTTATGCAGCCTGCAGTTCATCTCTGTGAACCTATTACCATATCTGTAAATTTAAAGTAATATAAAACTGCCCCGTCTACCTCAGAAGGCTATTGTGAATATAAAATGAGATCATATATTTTTAAGCACTACAAAAATGAAAAGTATCGTCATTCTCTCTTTGCATTTGGCTCCTGACCTCAAAGGAGACTAGGAAACTGGCCAGTGCGTTTGAGCCCTCCTTATGTGACATAAAGAGGTTTAAAACCAAAGACAAGTGTGGGGTTTCTAGTTTCATTCATTCACTCCTTTGTTGCATAGACACTTGATAAGTGTTTGAACACTACAGGTGTGGAGTCTCTCTACCAACAGCGCTAACACCTTTCCCAGGCCCCTCAAAACTCCTCTGAAATAATGACAGCCGTCATTCTCTTTGACACTTAGATATTTCTGCTCCAGATAAAAACCAGGAGCTGTGAAGCCAGGGACTTACTGAACACCAAATGTGCAGCGTTGGAAGTGTGCATTTTTTCATAGCACCCCAAACTATTTCTTCATATGAATATGCAATAGTAAGAGGTACATGTACCTCAAAAAGCACCCTCCTTTTGCAGGTGAGTCAAGAAGGCTGCAATTGTATAGAATGATGCCCCCCCCACCTCTCCTCTGCACACTTTTCTTGGGTATTTGCATTTAATATCCTTAGAAAGGATTTTCCCACATTTTGGTGCATAATCATTATCACGGGTCATTCACATTAATAATTTACTGTGCCAGGTGCTTTTCTAAGTGCATTAACTCATTTATCTTCATGGTGACACTCTAAGGTAAATGTTATATCATCATAAAGGTGAGGAAATTATGACAAAAGACAGATGACGTGACAAGCCCCAAACTGGTCAGCTAGTGATGGGAGGGGGAATTAGATTCCAAGCCAAGTAGCATAGGTCCAGGCCCTGTGTTTCTTGATCCTCTGCCTTAAAATGAAGACTATTGTCGGGCATGGTGGTGTATGCCTGTAATCCCAGTACTTGGGGGGCTGAGACAGGAGGCTCACAGGTTCAAGGCCAGCCTCAGCAACTTAGTAAGGCCCTCAGCAACTTAGTGAGACCCTGTTTCAAAAATAAAAATAGAACTGGGGGTGTAGCTTAGAGGTAGAATGCTCCTAGGTTCAATCTCTAGTACCACAAAAATAAAAAAAAGAAAAGAAAAGAAGACTGTTAAAAAGTGAGGGCTTGCAGGGCACAATGGTGCTCGCCAGTAATCCCAGTACTTGGGAGGCTGAGGCAGGAGGATCACAGGTTCAAGGCCAGCCTCAGAAACTTATGAGGTCTCAGCAACTTAGTGATACCCTGTTTCAAATAATAAATAAATAAAATTGGGCTGGGGATATAGCTCAGAGGCAGAATGCCTCTGGGTTCAATCACCAGTACCACAAAAAAACAAACAAAAACAAAACAACAACAACAACAAAAAAACAAAAACCCACCACCAACAACAACAAAAAAAGCGAGGGCTTGAATTACCTACAAAAGTAGAATAACTCTATTATTCATCTATCGCTGTGTAACAAACTCACGGCTTATACCAACACACATTTCGAAAATCAGAGTCTCTGGGGGTCAGAAATCTAGCCACTATTGAGCTTGGTCATGTGCTCCGGGGTTCTCAGAGCCACACTGCAGCGTCCAGCAGGGGTGCCGGCTCATCTGAAGACTTGGCTGGGGATGACTGTTGGCAAACACACTGGTGGTGGGCAGGATCCCGTTCCTTGCAGACTCTTAGACTGAGGGTCTCGATTCCTGGATGATTTTGGCTAGAGGTTCATCCCAAATGAAGGGGGAGGGTGAGGAGTCAACAGAGAAGGTTTTCCAGCAGCTCAGAAATTGCAGTCTTGCCTATGACTTTTTGCCATATTTGACTTGAAGTTGCACAAGTGCACGAGTTCCAAGGTCAGCCGTTATCAGGGCCACTGTAGAGTCCATCTGTCACAGTCAGCAAACTTTCCATTCTGTGGATGATAGGCTGAGGTCTAATGAGAGGAGACCATGGACTCAAAGTTCATCCCAAATATTAGACAAGAGCCCATGTCTTCTATTCATTTTTGTGTTGATTTTTTTAAATGGTTTTATAGATTCCTTCTTTCAGCTCAGCAAACCCTAGATGGGCATGAAACATTTATGTGAAATCAGCAAATGTAAAGTGGGTAGAAATGTGAGTTTAAAAATAATAAGTTGGAGCCAGGCATGGTGGTGCATGCTTGACATCCCAGTACTTAGGAGACTGAGACAAGGAGATCACAGGTTCAAGACCCATCTCAGCAACTTAGCGAGGCCCTCAGCAACTTAGCAAGACCATGTTTCAAAATAAAAATAAGAGCTGAGCATGGTGGCACATGCTTGTAATCCCAGTACTGGGAGGCTGAGACACAAGGATCGCAGGTTCAAAGCCAGCCTTGGCAACTTAGTGAGGCTCTCAGCAACCTAGTGAGAGCCTGTTTCCAAATAAGAAATAAAATCAGTCTGGGGGTGTAGTATGGAGGGAGAATGCCTCTGGGTTCAATTCCCAGTACCAAAATTAATTAATTAATTAATTAATTAAAATTAATTAATTTAATTTAATTAAAATAAAAAATGGCTGGGGGTATATCTCCAAGGTAGAATGCACCTAGGTTCAATCCCCAGTGCCATAAAATAATAATAATAATAATAATAATAATAATAATGTTGGAGAGGACTATTTTTTCTTTTTTCTCCTTCCTTCCTTCCTTCCTTCCTTCCTTCCTTCCTTCCTTCCTTCCTTTCTTCCTTCCTTCCTTCCTTTGTATTGAGGATTGAACCCAAGGGTATTGTTCTACCTCCCAGCTACACGTCCAGCCCCATGGCATTATTTTGTTGTTGTTTTGAAACAGGGTCTCGCTAGGTTATTGAGAGTCTCCCTAAGTTGCTGAGGCTGTTTTCAAACCTGTGATCCTCCTGTCTCATCCTCCCAATTACTGGGATCACAGGCATGAGCCACCATGCCTGGCTGGAAAGGACTATTTTATAGCTTGAGGGGTAATTCGCACTTTTTAATGTAGATGTTACAGACATTTGATTCTGTCGTTATGTGATGGCTTTGCTTTTCTGTTTGTTTCCCCCATTGAAGCCACTTATATACACGGTCATCTCAAAAGACATTGCTGTCTTGACTTGTCAGCCATGCAAAATCATTTCAGTTAAACCGAGACACACCTCACAAAGTCTACCTTAGCAGAAACACACTGACATACGCTACTTACATAGGAGTCAATAAATGCATTTGCTATCATAGTCCTGCCTGCACTCTTTAGGTCCAAAAACAGGAAAAATGACTTCAGGAAAGAGAGAGCTGCATGTATGATAGATGCTATAATACTGCTGCTCGGCACTACTTTCTTAAACACACACATGGAAACACTCCCATCAAAAAAAATTAGATGAGCTTGTTTCAACATGAAAAACTTCAATGCTACAAGCACTTTATTACAGATGTGTCAGGTTAACTGTGCTCCAAAATATTTGACCTGAGGCAGGAGTGTATAAATTCACGAAGAAAAGAGCTGGCAGGAATCCCCCAGGGACAGGATATGTCAATCAAATCACGCTCCAGAACAGAAAATTCATAGCTTGTTTTTATTAATGACCTTGTTCTTTGAAATGAGAAAAAAATCACAATCACATAGACTTCCTAGGCTTAAAATAGGGCTGTGGGGAGGGAGGAGTATTTATGGATTAACATGCCCTTCTAGTTTCTAAGAGCACAATACCAAATCCAGTTAAAAGAGGGATGAGAGCTATTGTCCCTCACTTTCAATCAGCAAATCTGCTTCTTTTAATCTCATCCATGGAGCTCAGTTTAAAACAAAAATGGCCCAATAGGCTCCATCCAATTTACTTCCATGTAAGAACAACCCTACCTGGTGTATCTCTGCCGGAAAAATCCCACTCATATATTTTAACCGCACTCTTTCTGCAAAAGCTATCCTATGACATATGGCTTAAAGATGGAAATGTTTAAAAGGGAAGAGAATGTTTTGAAGGTCACGCAGTTGGGGGAAGGAAGAGGATGGGGCATTTCAAAATGTGTTCAATATATTTCAGATGTTTTTTCTCACTTCTTAAGGAAGTGGTTAGATATTGAATTGCTTTCGAGAGAGTGGATTTCACTTTGAGCTTATTTTTTTTTCTCGTCTGCATTTATATTTACAAGAAGAGGCAGAGCACTGAGGAGTACTGAAGCGTTTCTGAGAAGCCGCACCAATCCCTGCCTCATATCATGGTTTAATACACTGATAAACTGATTATGGAATTGAGTTTCCATAGGTGAGGAGGAACTCGAAGATGTGAGCTCAGCCAGCTGGCTTGATTTTAACATAAGGCAGACGTAGGGATATTCAAAACAATGGCACAGGAACTGAGTCAGTATCAAGTCATTTGTCCATTCTCTTCAGCAATTTAACTTACTAATAGAAAAGATAAGCAAGCAGTATGGGTAGTCATAGGCCACAGAATAGGTTGTCATAGGCATTAATACATCCAGCACATTAATACACAGAACGAGTGACATTAATTATATTTGAATGTATAATATGCAGAATACTATCATGTCCCACCCCAAATTGCAGAATATATTATAGCAGGTAATGTCTTTGGATAAAGGTTTAGGAAAGCAAACAGACGACAATAAAGGCAACGCCACTATCATCAATATGGTTTGTAAAATAAGTAGTATTTTATTTTTATACTTACTAGGTGCTTTGCCTGCCCAATGGCATTCAGGAACAAGCATGAAAAAGCTATGTATTAATGATGATCATTAATTAAACTATTTATTTATTGGTAACATTAAAGCCTATTGTTTGCCAATAGCTGACTTGGTGACATCTAGTCTCTGATTTCATCCCATTTATTCTGAAAGATGGGAAAATGAAAAATAAACACTAAGAATATGAAATCCAGTACAAGAATAGTGTATTGGTATCTTTAAAGTAGTCTCAATATATCGTATGTTGTACGTGACTCTCTGGTCCATGTTTACATATTAGCTCATTAAATTAGACAGTTGAACGTTGAGTTCTAATTCTAAGTGCTTCTTATAACAATAGGTATGGATAGGTGAAATTGTTCGATTCTGTCTGAATCTTCCCAACTATTATCTCCATGGTGCAAAACATATTTTAATACTGAATGCAGCATCTATATCAACCCCCATTTCTCTAATCTTGCAGATTGTAGCCTTAATTAATTCAGGGATATCAAAATCAGTTCACGGTGTTCTTAGTTTGGGATTATCATTCCAACTCACTTTCCCTTAGGCAAACCATTTTTTCCTTCTGAAACTTACTTCTTTTGTACCAACCTCTAAGTAATTCAATCCTAGGGTGAAAAAAATCTGATGGTTAGCCTTATCCACAATTGAGTCCCAATTTTTCTTTGTTTATGATAAAAAATATGACATTGAGAATTAAACATCAGGATTTTGAAGTCTGAAGTTTTCAGACTCAACTACCTTTTTATCTATTATCTCCCCTGAGAACTTAAAGGTCAGTTCTGACTCTCCAAAGATTAAAATTGATCTTTCCATGTTTTGTTATTCTATTTGGATTTCTTCTTAACCTTAGTGGACTGAAATAGCCACACGAAATCATAATAACCAATGCAAAAACATCAGTTAATTTCTAAATGTTACATTCCCAAATTAAAAAAAAATATTGGTGCATTATAATTGTATGTAATAGTGGATGACTTCATTCACAAATTTTATTTAGAGCAGCCACCTATAAACCCCAAAGCAGGGAACAACTGAGTGAATTGTTCTCTCTACTCTTAAAAGTAGTGTTGAAGATTATTTCCCAAGAACAGAAATGCTCTTTACGTACCACCATAATTGGTAAATCAATTATAAAATGGAATAATCCAATGTATTATAAGGGTTGAGTCAGGTTATATCAACACTGCCAGTACTTATAACTTGGTTTTATTATGATGACCACGTGGAAAGTCTTCTTAGAATGTTTCTACATTTTATAAGAGGTGCACAGTCATTTTATAATGTCTAGTTCTTAAATATATCAAACATTATTTCTGCTATATCATCTTCTACAAATACCGAACATCTCCTACTATTGCAATGTCTAGGTTACTTTTTCAGGCAGCTGAGAAGACGTCTTACTTGACATGTAGAATTCACAGCAAAGTGACAGAATAGAAAAGAAATTATATTCTTCACCCTGACACTTTTCCATCAAAAGTATATAATAAATAGAGCACTGTTGGTGAAGTTTCTAAGAAAGCAAAGTCCACCACGGGAGAGCAAACAGATAAATGTTTCACAATGATATAAAAGTGAACTCACCTTATATGTGACTTATTTTAGACATATTTTATGTGTTTCCATTAAACACTTTTGCACATCATCCGTTCTATATTTAGGTTAACCATGTAATTATAAAATATATTTTGGTACAGAAAGTCTTCACACTGATTTGCCATGCTTTCTAACGTGTTACATTTTAAATTGCCTCTCTCCAATGCTACTTTTTTCTTGCTTTACCCAGAGCTAGGCTTGTTATTAGTACAACAAAATAGCATATCTTTTGGTAGCATATCTTACTGGAAATAACCTCATACATGCACACCCGATTTAAATTAATCCTGCAGGTAAGCTAAATCTTTGCCGATATGGGGGATCAGAATAAGCCAATGACCACTAGGTGAATAGTCCATTTCTTGGTCCACAAGATTTCTAAACTGGATTGCAATTACATTCTCAATTACTGAGCAGTGGGCAGGGAGTGTGAGGAAATACATTTTCTTAAAAAGGAACAATTCACTGACACATTAGTTTTACTTGATAATGTGACGAAAACCTTATTTTATAAACAAATGTATAAAATACAGAAAGGAACATTCTGGTATATATGTATGTGTGTGTGCACACATCCAAACACACACACACACACACACACACACACACACACACGTATACTGTCTTAGCATTCTCACTACTCTAGATCTATAAGACCTGACCATACAACTTAGAGGAAGGAAGATTTATTTGCTCATGTTTTCCTTGGAAATTCTGGGTTCAGTCCATGTGAGGTTGTAATATAAATCCATTACAATGGATTTATCTATTGATTAGATTGCAACCCTCATGACTCAATTACGTCAACTCTGAACACCAATTTATGAGCTTTTCAGGGGGCATTCTATATCTAACTATAGCATACCCTGTTTCAAAAATGAGTTAAAAATGACTTAGAGTGTAGCTCAGAGGTAGAATGGCCCTGGGTTCAATCCCCAGGACCACACATGCACAAAAAGAGAGAGAGAGAGAGAGAGACAGAGAGAGAGGAGATGGAGTTTATGTACCTCCTTTAGCCTGAGTTCAGAACTGATTTAATGACTAAAATACAGCAGAAGTAACTGTACTCATAATGTGCCTGGAAGCTTCTATGTCCTACCTCTTGGAAAGCTTGGTCTTGGGATAATCCCTCTTGAAGGCCTGAGGCCATGGTGTGAGAAGTACATGCTCTCTTGAGAAGTCGAGCTTTGAGTGCTAGCTTGAGGCGTTATCAGCCATGAGCTGGGACGCTGTCTTGAATGTCCTTGCCACCAGTCTGGTCTTCGGACTCCACCTGCCTCTGGCCTCTGTCCCCTGCAACCACGGGAGTCCCCAAATAAAAGCCACCCAAGAGAGCCCAGTCAACTCAAAGAAACATGATTGATAACAATCAACTACTGTCTCAAGCCACCAATTTCGAGGTGGTCTGTTATACAGCAATTGATAACCAGAGAGTAATTTGGTTCTTTGAATGAAGTACTTTGGATATAAAAACCCAGGATGTGCAACCCTTGCTTTGAGGTTTTTTTTTTTTTAACCATGTCATTATAAAATATATTTTGGTACAGAAAGTCTTCACTTTGGTTTGCCTTGTTTTCTAATAGGATGCATTTTAAATTTCATCTCTCCAATGCTGCTACTTTTTTCTTGGTTTTATCCAAAGCTAGGCTTATTATTATTAGCATGAAATAGCATATCTTTTGGTAGCATATTATGGTTTAATGATCATGTCTTTGAGGCCAGTAGATCGCACAGAGCCTGATCTCCCTGTAAGGGTTAAAATTCTGACTCCATGATTTCCTTTCACTCATTATGTCCCTCTATCATTATTATGTTTTTAACAGTAAGAGTAAAAAAAATGTGCATCAATAGGCCAATTTAGCCGGGCGTGGTGGCGCACACTTGTAATCCTAGTACTTTGGAAGGTGGAGACCGGAGGATCTGGGTTCACGGCCAGCCTCAGCTCTCTCTCTCTCTCTCTCTCTCTGTCTGTCTCTCTCTTTCTCTCTCTACCTAGTAAGGCCCTCCGCAACTTCGTGAGACCCGGTTTCAAAATAAAGTATAAAAAATAGGGCCGGGGGTGTAGCATGGAGGTAAAACGCCCCTGGGTTCAATCCCCGGTACCGCAAAAAAAAAAAAAAGGCCAATTTATGTGGCTTTCCATAGGCATTGTCTATACCTAATAAACAACTACCCCTTACAGGAGAAGGGCTCCTACCAATTTCAACTGAATTTCTGGAAATTGGCAGAAATATAAAAGTGATGGGACATCATTAGGGTTGCTTTATCAATCAGCTAGCAAAAAATGAGACATGGCTTAGCGGTGACGAGGGAAGTATATTGTTTCTGCGATAACGGAATCTCTCTGTGCAGGACCAGAGACTGCGTGTAGAGGGAATGCTCAATGCAAAATCGTCCTGGATCGGGATATTATTCTACGAACTGCACTGAAAGAATTGCCATTTGGGCCTTGAATTATGGATTTATAATCATGTATTTCTAACGTAAGCCTTATTTACATAGGTCAATGTTCAGGGAGCAATGAGCACGTCGGATGATCATGTCTTCAAAAATGTTACCCTGTGGTCATGAACGACTGTATCCATTTCACATGGAATCACTATGACATGCATATGAAAATGAAAAAAATTAGAAATGATGCTCTTGCTGTCTTGCTTCGTGTGTGTGTGTGTGTGTGTGTGTGTGTGTGTGTGTGTGTATGTGTGTGTGTATGTATTACTGGGGAGTGAATCCAGAGGCATTCTACCTCTGAGCTACATCCCATCCCCAGCCCTTTTTAATTATTTTTGTTTTAGTTTTCTTTTCAAACAGGGTGTCACTAGGTTTCTGAGAGTCCCACTAAATTGCTTAGGCTGGTCTCCAACCTGCACTCCTCCTGTCTCAGCCTCCCAAATCCTGGGATTACAGGTGTGTGCCACCATGCTCGGCGTACACTTGCTTCTTTAAAGAAGAAGTTTAGATTTTTAGCTCTGAAAATCAGACATTATTTCTCAAGATCAATGAAGGAGCTGTTCCCAGGAGAAGCTAGGAAGAAAGAGGAACCGGATCAGACAAATGGAGGAAACTGAGCAAGGTGCGATCGGAGACGAGAGAGCTTTAGGCTGATCTTGCAGAACATCCTGGATGTAAATTATGCCTCAGAGTTTGTCTTAATTGAAGTTAAAAGATCCAGGTTTTCATAATGCTGTAGAAGTCCTGGCTAAGGACTACTCTGAAACTTGAGGTCCTGACCCTCTGTTGTCTTGACAAGAGAGACCCAAGGGAAGCAGGCGAGGTCTATGACCAGCCTGAGCCCCTCCAGCCAGGGAGGTACACCAAAAAACAAAACTAACCCTAGAGGAACTAGGCCGAATATCCTTGCCAATAATCCAGTATATCCCATCACAGTAGAGCATGGGAGAAAGCCAGCTCAACTGAACTTTAGCCTGAGGTCCAGTCAAGCACCTCTGTCATAACTTAGAAACCAGAGTATGACTAAGAAAAACGTATAATAAACTTGTGTTAAACATTTTAATAGCATCTTTCATTTCAGAGTCCCAGACAAGTCTATTGCACAAATCCAGAGACAGTATTAATATTGTATTCTTTGTGTCTTATTTTATTTCCTTTTCTTTTCCTCCTTTTTTTCCCTACTGTAATGACATTAAACCCCACTATTCAGTTCCACATCATTGCTTCAAAATAATCTGAATTCTAAAGAGATAAATGTTAAAAGATTATACACAAAAGGCAGAAATATTAACCTAGATTGCATTTGCTGAATAATCCTTTTAAAATACAGAAGCTCTGGTGGAACAGAAATTAACAAGAAGAAACCCCACGGCTTTTCTTGCTTAGAAAGCTATGCTTTCCATGTAAAACCCCAAAGAGAGAATGTGTCATCAATCAATTCATTATTTTTAGTTGTAGACATTAAGACGCAGCAACATAAGTAGAATGACACCTATTTGCTTTTCTTTTATTTAATTGCCACCTCAGACTCAAATTGGTATTTATTCGGTTGGACTCATCACATAATAAGAATTGCTCACCCCTCTCTCTCTCTCTCTCTCTCTCTCTCTCTCTCTCTCTCTCTCTCTCTTGCAAATTTGACCCACTGTAGTTTACGTAGCATAATGAGACGGTGTGACACAGAGCCAGCGCTGTGTGGCTTTTCTCCCAAGTGTGATTAAAGAAGGGATTGCCTGCCAAATGGCATGGCTTCTTACTGAGCCAGCTAATACTGGGAGATGTGTTAAATTATTATTATCGGTTACTATCACCTTCGCTCAGGAAGTAGAAAGGACTTTGGGGATTATTCATGGTTCTGTTTTAATAACTCTCCTATAGCTCTGCTGATGTACGGTCATTAAAATTTTTATAGGGAGTGATTAAAATGGAAGTGGATTTTTTGAATAGATATGGGACTTATAAAATGCTCTCTCTTCTTAAAAGATACTTTGAAAACCTTTTCCAAATAATAATTTGACCCACAGGACGTAGAAAAATGGGCCAACCCTCCCTCTATAAAGCCAACAAAAGAAATGAGAAAATAAGGAAAAGCAAGTAAGAAGTTGAGATAGACTTTCCTTCACAATGGTTCTGGTATCCCTGGGGAGATGCTAATGTCACGTGAGAAAATAAATAGTGCCCCCCAAAAATAAATAGAAGCAGGGAAAGGATGGGCCCCAGATCATATGAACATGTCAACAAACAATAGGGACTTGGATGCATACTAGTCAACTACTTATACTAGGTTTTTTTTTTCAGAATTTGGGATAAAGATTTAATTAGTTGAGCTTTAAAAATAATGCAAATAAATCTGGGACAGAGATAGTAACTTTGCTATTCTTTGCTTTGAAATGCTATTAAACCATGGGCAACTCATTCTATATTTTTGGGGGGTCCAATTAGTGATGTGGCAAAAGGCAGTGTATTGCATGAATATAAGCTCCACCCTTGCTTGGATCCTAACTCTGCTTGGCCGGTGACTCAGAGAGTCTCCAAGCCTATAAACACAACAAATTATTTAACCTCTTGGTCCTTTCTTGTACTCACTTATAAAATGAACATAGGGATATCAGAGGGACTCCAGATAATGGAGGAGAAACCTCAGTGGAGTCAGGGAGGTGGACTAAGGGAAGGGGAGGGAGAAGACTGAGGTTCATCAATGGAAATTCTACCATCGACTACGTGTACGTATGTGAATATGCCAACGTCAACCTTAGTACTCTGTATTGGGAAGGGGGGAAACAGGGAGGCAGAGAGGGGGTACCAAATGCTGAGTGCATTTATGCCACTGTCAACATGATTTACATTATGACGTGAGACTATAATGCACCAATAAAAGTGCACTAATAAAAAATAAAATAACATCTACATTGGAAGGTTGCTTAAAGGAGTGAATTAAAAATTTTAGCTCCTAGGAAATGTAGTGTGAAATAGTGCACCCAGTGCAAAGATGACTTACTACTCTTGCTATTAATTGTTATAAGCACAATTATTTGGGTATAAAAGAGAAAGTAGCTGAATGCCCTCTGAGTCCATGCAATTCTGACATTTCCTCATACTGATCTGTCAATTAATGTTATGTAGCAAATTTTCTGGAAATGCCAAATTATGAGAGAAATGGTGTATACTACTCTACATGGTATTGTAATAGTCATTAAATACCAGACTTAACTCTCCTTGAAATAAACTGTTAAACCATTCCAAATGGGATCTCAAGCTCTCTTGTGAAATTCATGTATCTTTCGGTGCTCATTTAGGGAACCTATCATTTTCTTTTTAGAACGTCACTAAAAACTGAGACATATTATTAGTGTGTGTGTGTGTGTGTGTGTGTGTGTGTGTGTGTGTGTGTTGTGTTGGTACTGGGGATTGAAACCAGGAGCATTCTACCTCTGAGTTATACCCCCAACCCTATTTTATCTTTTTATTTTGAAACAAGGTCTCACTATGTTGCTGAGGTCTTCAGTAAGGTGCTGAGGCTGGCCTCAAACCTTCGATCCTTCTGCCTCAGCCTCTAAAGTAAGTACAGGAATTATAGGTGTGCAACACCAGCCCCAGAAGATTATTGGATTTTTAACATATTACATAGTCCTATCTTTTCATATGTACCTGACCTAGCTTTTTACTCTGCAGTAATGCAAAGTTCAGTCTAGAGCGACTTATTGTAAATTTTTTTAAAAAACTAAATATTCCCAGGCATAAGTAATTAAATAGTTTATCGTTTAAGGTGTACAACTATTTGCTTTTGTTTCTTTTGCTCAAGTAAATCCAATACTATTTCGGTAAATATTTCTTTGTTTTGTTTTTGTGGTGCTGGGGATTGAAATTAGTGGTGTTCTACCTCTGAGGTACACCTCAGCCCTACTTTATTTTTTAGTTGGAAACAGGGTCTCTCTAGGTTGCTGAGAGTCTCACTACATTGCTGAAGTTGTCCTCAAATCTGCAATCCTCCTTTCTCAGCCCCCAAGTACTGGGATTAAAGGCGTGCGCCACCACACCCAGCTCAGTAAGTACTTCTTTAGTCAGCAATTTAAAGGACTTTTTAGGATCCTCGTTTCTCCTAGTTTGTAGCACAGAAGCAAAGTTTGATGCTTTCTGTAACTCCAAAATTAATAAAGTTCATTCTCCCCACGGAAGCAACTCATTGAAATCATATCCTTAATAGCACAGCTGCACTTGGTAAAATTGTGCCTGCCCAAGTCCCCCAACAATACCCATCACTTCTGATGTTTAGAACATGGATTTTTTTTCTTATGGAGCATCCATGGAAAGATATTTAATTATCAACTCATTGAAATGAACATGGCAGGATGCAGTTAATGACTAATTGAAGCAGGTGAAGTCTATGTAAGGTATGAAGCAGGGAGCATGTTTCAGTGGATTGGTTTCATAGGGTCTACTGCAGGAGGACTGTGGGCATTAGCCATGTAAAAAGCACGTCATACATACCCCCAAGATGAAGCTGAGAACAATGATTTAGAGATCAGGACACAGTGAGCTTAGAGATAAAATACGCTTACAAAGTGAAAAGACTGACTTCTGGTTGATCTCCTTTGGATATAATCCTAAAGGAGAAGTAACAGACCAGTGCCAGAGAACTACTTGGGATAATAAGAAAACATTCAAAATGGAAACATGAGGTTATGTTGGATAACAATCAGGATTAAAGACAGTCTAGTTTGTGTAAGAGTTGTTGCGTATTCTTAATTTAGAAAATCACTTGGGTAGGCCTAGAGAAAATGGGATTTACCATGTGGTCAACTCTCACCTCTTAACTTAGTAGAACCCCTAGTCACTCCCAGATCAAAGATAATAAAATATATCTTTATCTAAAAATAAAAAGCCAAAACTCTTTGGAGCTAAAACTTAAAAAGTCATATGTGCAGTTTCTCTGAATTCATTCTTTGGCAGAAGAGATTTTCCAACTTTTTCTTTCAAATATAGCTTTCCTATATGAATACTTTTCTTTTAAAACACACATTCCTTAACAGATATGTGGTCATTCATTTCTATCCTTTCTTGTTTCCTCTTCATGTCTTTCAATATTATTTGATTTTGTCAAAATATTCAGGAGTTTTTTTTTGCATTTCATAATTTCCATCACAGGGACTGTGATCTCTAATATGTACAAGTTTCAACTCACTGATATGTACATCTTCCATTTTATTTATTTATTTATTTTTGTGGTGCTGGGGATTGAACCCAGGGACATTCTACCTCTGAGCTACATCTCTGTTTTATTTTTTTATTCGGAAAGAGGGTTCTTGTTAAGTTGCTGAGGGTCTTGCTAAGTTGCTGAGGCTGGTCTCAAACCTGTGATCCTTCTGTCTCAGCCTTCCAAGTACTGAGATTACAGGTGTGCACCACCATACCTGACTTAACTATTTTTACTGTGTTTGTGTGTGTGTGTGTGTGTGTGTATGTGTGTGTATGTGTGGTGTGAGTGTGTGTGTGTGTGTGTGTGTGTGTGTATGCGTGTGTTGCTGGGGCTTGAACTCAGGGGGCATTCTACCTCCAAGCTACACCCCCAGCCCTATTTTAATTTTTGTTTGGAAATAGGGTCCCACTAGGTTGCTGAGGACCTCATTAAATTGCTGAGGCTGGTCAATCCTGCAATCAACTTGCAATCCTCCTGCCTCAGCCTCCAAAGTACTGGGATTACAGGTTTAAAACTTATTTTTAATAACAGAGTACCAAGCTCATTGCCCAAAATTATAATTGCCAGATGATGTTTCTTGCAGGAAAATAAATGATAAAAGTCCTGTAAATTTGTATTGAACATCTATGATAAATTTTCTGAACACTAGAAAATAATTTCAGGCAAGTTTTGTCCTTGAGGAATGAACATATTTAAAGAAACATTTTAGTGCATCATTAATACTCAGATCCTAGTAGAACCCAAAGAAGCACACTTGAAATCTGTAATTTTCAAAGATGGTCATCCAGATGATGAAGATGATATCTGAGTGCAAGAATAGTTCTTAAAATAAAATTCCTTACATTAGATATTCTTACAGACTTTTGCTTGTGGAATGTGCTTTCTAATATTTGTCTTTTTTGTTCACAGTGTGCCCTATTGGCCAAGAAATACATTATTTGAAGATAGTCTACAGAATTTCTTTAAATAACATGGTGTTAAACACCATCAATGGTATTGATATTGGGACCAAATTAGCAGTGAAAGTAAGATATAAGTTCCACTTGTTTTTTTTTTTCTTTTTGTACCGGGAATTGAACCCAGAGGCATTCTACCTCTCAGCTATACCCCCAACCCTTTTTTTAAATTTTGAAACAGGGTCTTGTTAAGTTGAGGAGGGCCTCGCTAAGTTGCTGAGGCAAGGCTCAAACCTGCAATCCTCCTGTCTCAGCCTCCCAAGTACTGGGATTGCAGGCATGCGCCACCACACCAAACTTCAACTTTATTATTATCATTATTATTTTTGTAGTACCGGGCATTCTACCTCCAACCTACACCCCCAGCCCTATTTTTTATTCTTTATTTTGAAACGGGGTCTCACTAAGTTGCAGAGGCCTCACTAAGTAGCTGAGGCTGTCCGTGAACCTAGGTCCTCCTGTCTCAGCCTCCCAAGTACTGGGATTACAAGCGTGTGCCACCACGCCCAGCTAGACTTCAACTTTAAAATGTTCCTTAATCTCTGCCAAAAATCATAGTGTCAGAAACAGTCCATCAGTTCTAAATGCCAGGAAAATCCCATTACCATGGGATAGCTCTAGTCTCATGTGACAGGGTCAAGATTTATATAGCACATGCCTGTAATCCTAGAACTTGGGAGGCTGAGACAGGAAGGTCGCAGGTTCGAGGACAGCCTCAGCAAGGAGTGAGACTCTCATCAACCTAGCAAGACCCTGTTTCAAAATAAAAAATAAAATAGGGCTGGGGGTATAGCTTGGAGGTAGATGCCCCTGGTTGAATCCCCAGTACCACCAAATAATAATGATGGAAATAGTGCTCTTCACAAATCATCTGCCTTATTAATAATGCTGGAAACCCTGGCAAATGCTCCAAAAGCTGAATTATCCTTTTCTGAGGAAGTTCCCCAATAGCAAATAATAGTTTAATCAGAATTTTGGAAATAATAATAAAATACTAGGCATTGCCTGAGTTCTACAATATTGTTATGCATATTATCAACTCACTGAACATTTTTTAAACATGAGTCAAAAGAACTCATTCGAACAACCATACTAAAAATATCATATGAAAATTCTTCAGAAAAACTGTAGTAAATTTAATTAATATGCTTAGGGCCCCCTGATGGGCATGGTACAGGTTTTGCTACTGCACAATCATTTGATTTCTTCTGCTGTTGTTCTTCTGAAGTGTCACGTAGACAGAAGTATTCCACATCCTTGCTGTGTCAAGGGGCTTTTTATTTATACATCTTATAAGCATTCTAATTTTTTGTTCCTAGTTTCTTGAATAGCATGTCACTGTGGTCACCCAACTCATCAAGGTTATCCATTCTTCTCGCCACCTTTAAAAATTACATTCTTAGAGGAATTGCAAAACCAAGTCAGGCACTGTGGGCAGATTTAATTAACTAAATGTCAGAGACCATAGTTGGCTATAGATGACATAGAGGGGAAAACAGAATAGGGCATAACCTTGAAATACTATTATTGTTAAGTGTTTTTAAAGGGCTGTTCACTGAGTATAATACTTTTGGTCCCAAGAGCCTGTAAGAAAACCATGAATGTTTCTATAAATAAAAGGCAACTTCTAGTGTCCTATAATTGTACTAGATTGGGACAACATGAAAGGTAAAAACATAAATGTGGAAGACTTTTTTTTTCTGTTTCTGTTTTGTTCTCAAATGTGAAGTTGTGCATTTAGCTGATTCATTTTCAGAACCACTACTGAGTCATCTGTTGGATAATTGATGGTTCATATTGAGACCGATCAACTGAATGGCTGCCTCTTGTGCTGCTATAAACATGGATATGCATGTATCACTATGATATCCTGATTTCAATCCCTTTGGAAAGATACCCAGATCCTAGAGGTGATCCATTCCTAGACTTCTAAGGAATCTCCACACTGATCTCCATAGCAGGGCCTCTAATTTGCAATCTCACCAACAGTATATAAGAGTTCCTGGTCCCCATATCCTTGCCAACATTTATTGTTGTTTGGCTTCTTGATGATTGCCATTCTAACTGGAGTTAGATGGAATCTTGGTGTAGTTTCGATTTGCATCTGCCTGATCGCTAATGATGCTGAACATCTTCCTCACATATTTATTGGCCACTCATATTTCTTCTTTTGTGAAGTGTTTATTTAGTTCAATTGCCCATTTCTTGGTTGGGTTATATGTTTTTAGTGTTCAGTCTTTTATTTTCTTTGTACATTCTGGCTGGCTCTTGAGAGTTACACATCCATCTTATCATATAACCCAACATGGATAGAGGGCTTGACCTTAGTTGGATAACTTGCTCAAAGTCATCCCTCCAGTAAGTGGTTAATACCATTTCAGCTTAGTCCACTTGCTCCAGAAACATGATTTTATTCTTTACAACATGCTGTTCCTCTGTCAGCCTTCTACATTTTAGCAAAGAGATAGATATGCCATAAATAGAACTCAGCACTCCACTTTCTTTGTAACATCACTCACTTGGTCATAAGAAATAACCAATATACTTTGCTAAACTTTCTGAATTGTGTCATCTACAAATGTCCAGAAATAATCACTACTGCCTACTTGCATGAAAAGCATGTTTTTTATTTCATACTGAAAATCAAATGAATATTTCAATTCAACAACGTGGGGGGAACTGGACAAATAAAGACTAGCATTTACTAGAATTTAAATTTAAATTCTAGCAACTACTAGAATTTAATTAAAATGGGAGCAAAAATAATAAACAATTTGTATTTCCAAATATTACAGAGCAAAACTATCTAATTGTAAAGGTACTTATTTTTAATGCTGATAGGAAAATCAAAATGAAGATTGCTGAGATAAATGTTTGCTAAAGACTATTAAAAGAGCTGACTTGAAAAACAAATGCATTATATTTTCTTTTTAGTAACGCAAAGAAAACAACAAAATCTAAATAGGCTCTGTGGACATGTTTGCATATAGAACATGGTTCAATGAAAATTCTTTACTCAATAGTCCCAAGAGAAGTTTCTATACAGAAATTTAAAAACCTGTGAGCTTTTATTCTATATCCCCAATTGTTTTTCTGGGGAAAAACTAAAGAATAAGTTTATATTGAAAAAAGCACAATTTCTATTCCTCCATGCAAAATATTTCAATATAAGAATTCTAAGCTATAGCTTAAAAATATCAGTGATAATTATTATAATAACATCTTCACTAACCAATATACTTTGCTAAACTTTCTGAATTGTGTCATCTACAAATGTCCAGAAATAATCGCTACTGCCTACTTACATGAAAAGCATGTTTTTTATTTCATACTGAAAAATCAAATGAATATTTCAATTCAACTGGACAAATAAAGTACCCTAAATAAACAAAGAAGAAAGAAAGGAAGCAAATAAAAATGGAAGAAAAAAGAAAGAAAGAAATATGAAAACACCTAAGAGGAAGTAGTAATTGAAATTATTTTTCAACTTGACTTTGGGAAAAAGACAGTTTAGGAGAAAAATAACCCGATAGGAAATAACCTAACAACATTGTTTGTGGAGCATGCAAATAAGCCCAATATCCCAAAGTACTTTATAAATTCAAATTTTCATCTAGTAGTACAGAGCCATGTAGCAAAAACTTCCGTTCAGAATTTAAATACTCCCATTTAAATATTTTTTCTTAAAATGTTTTTTTCTTGTGGCATGAGGATTGAGCCCAGGGGGTTCAACCTCTGAGCTACACCCCCAGCTCTATTTTATTTTTATTTTGAAATGGAGTTCTACTAAGTTGCCCAGACTGGCCTCGAACCTTCGATCCTCCTACCTCAGCCAGGTACTAGGATTACAGGCATGTGCCACCATGCCCAGCATTAAAATAGGTTTTATTTAGAATATGAATAGATAAATAACTTTTGAATTATTCCTAAAAATACTGTATAAAGCAAAAGAGGCTTGCTACTGAAGTAATAATAAAATATAAGTCAAACTTATATTTCATGAGGCAATCCTGTTAGTGGAGGTTTCTTACAAAGAAGTGACTCTGTTTCTTCTATTTTACCATCTTTCGTGAGTTGAGTTGTGTCATTCCAAAAATGATATATTGAAGTCTTAGTTCCAGTCCCTCAGATAGGATTTCAGTTGGAAATAGGGTCACATCAGATATAATTGGCTTCATAATTAATACTTAAGTTCAGGTCATAGTGGAGTAAGGGAGGCTTCTAGTCCAACATGATTGGTGTCTCGGTAAGGAAAGATTCATAGGAAGATGGAGATACACAATAGGAATAACAAATGACAAGGAATAGAGAGATTAGAGTTATACTGCTGAAAGCCAAGAAACTTCAAAGATTGCCAGAAAACCACCAGAATTTTGGAAAAGACAAGAAAGAATTATCCTGCAGGCATCCCAGGGAGCATGCCCCCTTGGACTCCTTGATGTCAGACTTCTAGCCTTTGGAACTGTGAGACCCTACGTCTCTGGGACAATACTTCCTTGTTTTTCTAAATAACTCAATTTGTGATATTTTGTTATAGCTGCCCTCAGAAACTAATATATGATCCCAATAAAAACAAAAAGAGTGAAAGTTGTTAATATAGATTATATTTAACTATTGGGAATAATGAGGTTTCCCTATTGTTAGAAAATTACTTAATCTTGAACATATCACCTGGTATCATGGCTTTCTTATAGTTTCCAACTGTTTAAAAAATTGAAACCACCTCTTTATAATTCACTCTGGATAATGATGTGAAGTATCAAAATCAATTTGTGGTGTTCTTAGTTTGGAATTATCATTCCAACTCACTTTTTCTCTGGGGGCAAACCATTTTTTTCCCTCTGAAACTCACTTTGCAAAGGGAGAAGGCAGGAAGAAAAAAAATATGCACTCCATAAGTTTGTGACTTTTATTGGTTGTATTTATCCCTAATTCCTTCACTTCACCTGCCTGGGGTAATGGCATTGTGCAGAATTATATCTGCTTTGGAGGTATCAACAGAACAACTTATGAAGGGAGGTACATTCTGTAGGAATTATTTTCTTTCATTGATAAAGGGGGAGGGTCTCAATTCTGATCTTTGATTGGTTCCTTACATTTTTCTCCCTTGGCCTCTCTTGTCTGGCCATGGTCAATACTAGAACTATTTTGATGGAACCCTAGTCTCTTAAGAGGTAGACTTCCCTGTGTTTCTTCTTGCATGTGCTTTGTGATGCAAGATATGTTCTGTCTGATGAGCAATCTATGCCCTAATGGTAGATAGTCCCAGAAAGATGAAGCAATAATGAAGGGAACTTGGGGGGAACAATAACATTAAAGTTCCTACTGATTAGAGTGATGTTGATTTATTAATGAATGATATAACAAACTATATACTCATAGAAAGTTCTGGTTCCAGGCTAGCATAGAGTATGTGCTTCTATTATTTTGATCTGAATGATCAGGTTCCCTGAGAAATGGACCCTCCAACAAAAATTCACAGGGGTACTTTTTATTGGAATGTGATCCTGGTACATATTAGTGAAAAGTTGGGGAAATGACAAAGGAAGGAATGGGCAGCCAGTGGTAGATCCATTCTCAAGCCTATAACCACTGTGGGTAAGTAAATGGAATTCAGTCCAGGCTGGATAACTGTAAAAGTCAGTCTGAACCACCTGGCTCAGTTACCCACTCAGAAGCATTGGAGCTGGACAGTTAGGCACTGTCTCCCCTTTGGTCATCAGTCATTGATTTTCCAGGGCCTCTGGCTTCTGTGTAATGAGAAGCATGAGCTCAAGGGCAATTGTAGGACAGTATATCATCACACATTATAACTGCAGCCAAGAGGCCCAGGGTACCCCAATGTTTGAGGTAACCCTGGTTTTGAATCCTTATATGAAGCTTAAGTGAACCATAGTTTAAAAATAAGCCAATGCATAAAGACATTACTAGTTTCAAAGGCAAGTTACCCAGCTTTGAAGTATATGCAAATCTATAAAAAGAAATCTCTGGGTGGTGACTATTATGAAAATATGAAAAAATAACATGTGGTCTGAAAATTATGCAAATGAAACAAATTTTGGATTTTGGATTCTAGTTTTTAGATTAGGGATGCACAAAATCATTACTCTATACAAACACTCTGAAAAAATACCTCCAAAATATGAAACACTTCTGGTCTGTTATGGATTGGATTTTGAATGTCCCCCTAGACCTTGTGGAGACCAGGCAGCCACGTTGGAGATGGGGCTTAGATGCTGAGGAGGGATCCCTGGAGGTGTGGCCTTGGGATTATATATGGTCCCTCCTTCCCTTCCTCCCTCTCTCTCTCTTGCTTCTGGCCTCCTTCTGAGAGCAGAACCCTTGGGTGATTGCTTTCTGCTCCTCACACCATGTCCTGAGCTACCCAGACTTCACCTGGTCTAAGGTGGACTGAGTCCCTGAAATCTTCAGAACCATGAACAAATAAATCTTCCTTCCTCCAACAAATAAATGACTGAATAAATAAATAAAAATAAGTTCCATTTATTAGATCTCTAATCCTGAAAATTGGCACACATGAAAAGCAACTTGGGATTGATGTTTTAGAAGTTGCATTACTGTCTTATTTGATGTTCCTTATTTTTATGCCCATTGTAAGTACTAAGGGTTGTTTAGAAATTTCCCCATGACTTTGTAACCATGGCACCTATTCCCACCCTTCATCTACCGATGCCTCAGCTTCCATAACTGACCATCATCTGAGTGCATTTGTGATCCTGGGAACTTGAACTTATCGGTGAATGTTTTTTCAAATTGGATCCATAGACATCTAAGGTACCAGGATTTAGTTTAGTGTTTACAGCATTAGAGACTGTTTCCAGAGTCCCTGTTCCCTTCTGCAGTGGGCACTAACCTTCATACCTTCCCAACTATCCCCAGAGATCAGATTTCTCCAGACTAACCCAAAGAATAGACAAGTACTCCATACATGACTGTCTAAAGTTGAGAATTAACAAGCCAGAAGGGAACATATCTCACTTAAAATTTCCTGGAGAGTAATTTGAGAAAAAAACTGGATCCACACCTAAAAACACATTGTAGTCTCTATTATATTCTTCTCCCTTTGCAGGGTTTTTGGAAGCTGAGTCCCTTCTCAGTACTGTGGCTGACACAGAAAAAGTGATTAACAAGTACTTTATTGATTGATTCATGAATAAATGAATGAATGAATAAATTTCCCAACCAGCCAATAGGAAAACTTAAAAAACAAAAGGGAAGTTAGGCAAACGTCACCAGATTCCAAGATGGCGACTGAGGGAGAGACCACCTTGCGATCTCTATGAGACCTGGACTCAATTGCCATGAAAGCAGCGTCTCAACAGGAAAAGAAAAGCAACCAAAAATTGAACTAAACAATGAAAAATTTGAAACATGATGGAATCAAAGACAGAAGTTAAAACAGGACAGTAAAGAGTTCCACGCGCCTTACCTAGGGAACAGTGGCAGTGCTGCAGTCTGCCAAGATGCTACCGGCATTGCGGCTTCCACATGCTGCCAACAAAGAAGCCAGCAAACTGTCGTAAATCCAGCAACTGCAGATCATCAGCAATGAAAGCGAGTAGCAACTCGCTCCACACTGGACAGAGGCCCAGACTGCAGTGTCGGTACCAGTATGTAAAAGATTTAGGAAAGGGGGAACAAGGAATGACAGTAAAATTATAAAGTTTCAGTACAGAAATAATGTGCTGGGGCTGGGCGCGGTGGCGCACGCTTGTAATCCCAGTACTTTGGGAGGCGGAGACTGGAGGATCCGGGTTCGTGGCCAGCCTCAGCTCTCTCTCTCTCTCTCTCTCCCTCTCTCTCCCTGCCTCTCTCTCTCTCTCTCTCTCTCTCTCTCTACTTAGTGAGGCCCTCCGCAACTTCGTGAGACCTGGTTTCGAAATAAAGTATAAAAAATAGGGCCGGGGGGTGTAGCGCGGAGGTAGAACGCCCCTGGGTTCAATCCCCGGTACCGCAAAAAATAAATAAATAAATAAATACTGTGCTGGGTGATATATTGCCAAGAAAGAGAGACAAGGGATCCAGGAAGTACATGTCAGCAATCCCAGTACTTAGGCAGCTGAGACAGTAAGATCACAGGTTTGAGTCCAGCCTCAGCTACTTAGCAAGACCCTGTTTAAAAATGAAAAATAAATAGGGCTAGGGGTGTAGCAAAAAGAGATGAAGAAGGAAGGAAGGAAAGAAAGAAAGAAAGAAAGAAAGAAAGAAAGAAAGAAAGAAAGATGGAGGGAAGGAGGAAGGAAGGAAGTCAGGGAGGAAGGAAGGGAGGGAGGAAGGGAGGGAGGAAGGGAGGGAGGAAGGGAGGAAGGGAGGAAGGAAAGAGAGGTAGAGGGAGGGAGGGATGAGGATAGGGAGGGAAGGAATGAGGGAGACAAGGGAAGAAGCACTTGCTGAGTAAATTCTCATACTATGGAAGATGTTCAACATAAGAGATTAATCATGTTGGGCTGCATTGTACTGTATTCTACAGGTAGGTTTAAAAACAATGGTTGTTCCTGGTCAGAGTAGGGACCAGAACTAGAGTAAAAAGGAGAGAAAAGAAAAAGAGTAGGCTATATGACTACAAGAACAAAAATTGAATTGGAGCCCACTTCTAGGAGGGTGGTGGGTGTAGTGACCCTTTCTGGGAGTCTACAGACACTCATGTTGATGCTGGGTGAGTTCTTGAACTCACCTGGTCACACAACTGCAACTCCTACTTGTCCATGCATTGGCCATTGTGTCACAGGACTCAGCCTCATCTCTAGAATGGGGTTGTGATCACCATCAAGTATTGGAGAAATGGTGGCATGAGATTCACCTAAGAGAAAGAAAAACCCAGGCTAACTAAAGAAAACACATCTCCTATTTAACAAATTTTGGGGAAAAATGCCTTACCATCTAATGGCATAGTATATCTTATCCATATATCATGAATATCGTTTTCATATACTCACTTCCCATGAAATGTTTGGACATTTCAAAGCTATGTTAAAATGCACTTGGATTTCTCAGGAAAAGTATTCTCATTTGCTTTTTCTAGTCTAATAATGTCTTCAATTTGTCAGTAGCATGAAAAACAGCTTAGAAGAGGCACTTGAGCATGTCAACAAAGCAGAGTACATTCATACCCATTTAAAAACTGCTCAAGGTATTAGCTGGTGAAACAAAAGCGGCAGCGGGATTAAAGAATTAATTAAACTTTACAAATAGAGCTACAAGGAGACGCGGAATTGCTGCAAGCATGAAAAATAATATCTTCCATACTCACTTGTTTCCAACAAAAATGAATAAACTCCTTAAAGTAATGTAGAAAGAATTATTTAGGAATGAGGAGAGAATGCCGAAGAACTATGAGTTGTTACTTAAAATGAGTGAGCAGGGCATGGGGTTACATACCTATAATCCCAGTACTTGGGAGGCTGAGACAGGAGGATCCCAGGTTGGAGACCAGCCTCAGCAACTTAGGAAGACCATGTTTAAAAATAAAAAATAAAAAGGGCTGGGGGGTATGGCTCAGAGGTAGAATGCCCCCTTGGTTCAATTACCATTATTAAAAAAAAAAAGACTGAAGCGGGCATGGTGGCACATGCCTCTAATCCCAGCTCCTCTGAAGGCTGAGGCAGGAGGATTTCAAGTTTAAGGCCAGTCTGGGCAATTTAGTGAAACCCTTTCTCAAAATAATACATGCTTGAGAATGTATCCAACATTGGCTGCCTCTCTTCTTCCTTGTATCATTTTCCCAACTTTTTACTTAAAAAGAGTTGGGGATGTGTCTTAGTGGTAGAATCCAAATGGGTTCAATTCTTAGTACTGCCAAAAAAAGAATTGCTATTGCATAATATTGCACATATATGAATAGGCAACAAACTATTGTTATATACAGTGAACTCTTGAATAATTTGGCACAAATGAAAGCCATCCACCTAGTGAAAAATGGATACTTGATATTTTAGTAAACCTGCTTCCATATAGTTGAGATGTGGGAGACCTAAATCCAAGACCGATATTTTGCCTGGTTTCAATGAATTTATGGAATAGAATTACAAGAGTAGATAACTTTTGAAATATACCTTGAACAAATAATATATTGGCATGTGATCCTATGCTTAAAAATAGCAGAAGAAGGGAACTGAAGACATATTTCCTACCGTTATTATAATGGCATGGAAGATATACTATCCAGGTTTGTACAAATTTGCTTTCACCTGTAGCTTGAAAAGTGCATCCTGAGAAAGAATTGTATGAGCCAACATCCTTTTGTCTCTCTTGGGGGATGTTTTAATTATCTTTGCTTTATATATCCAGTAACTGGGACGCAAAAATAATTCTCCCCTTGTCTCTGCCCTTGGAGACATTTTGTCAGCAAAGTGGCTATACAGCCATTGAAAGTTTTCCTTTGCATCAGCAAGTAAGAGATGCGAGACAAAACTTCACACCAGGTCAGACTCTTTCAAACTGATGTAGTAAAGAGAAGGAAACAAAATCCGCCCAAGTTGCCACCGATGTAAACCTACATTATTTAGCTTTTTTTAATGCTTTCTAATTACTTGAATGTAATTCTTGCAATAGATCATCATTTGATACTGCTTCCCAACAGAATATAAAAAAAAAACATCCTGATGACAAAATATTTCTCGAACATTTTCTGCTGGGCTTGTTGCTATTAATCGGTTGCCACTGGGGAAGGACAGAGATGGGCTCATTAAAGTGTATTCACTGTGAAAAGAACAGGGCTCTCTGCTCTACGGCTTGTTCTTTGGAGTCTCACAAGAGAGGACTTGGCTACTGATGACTTGATTTGCACAACTTGTCTGTACTTGAACTACTCTAGAACTTTTATTCATGGAGAATGTCATGACATTCTTTGGTTTTTCTCCTAGACCCAAAACGGGTTTTTATATATTAATTTCTCCTCTGTTCTTCTCGCCTCTTTTCAGGACAATTAAATTACCATTTCCTGTACTAAGTCTCTTTCTTATTCTGAATCAAAGTCCTAGACAATAGTCATAGGCAATGAGATACCATTTTAAAATTATAAACTTCAGGCTGGGCATAGTGGTTCATACCTTGGATCCCAGTACTTGGGAGGCTGAGACAGGAGGATTGCAGGTTCGAGGACAGCCTTGCAGCATAGTGAGACTCTCTGAGACCTAGCAAGACTCTGTTTGAAAACAAACAAACAAACAAAAGGGCTGGGTGTAGCTTGGAGGTAGAATGCACCTGAGTTCAATCCCCAGTATCACACATACACACACACACACACACACACAAAAATATAAACTTCAAGAGATAGATGTTGTACACTAGTAATAGCAAGGGAAAATACTCAAAATAATATATGCAGAGGCTTTGTACATTCTAATTAGGTGTTGATACATGATGGACTTTGGGGTCCCTCTCTTCTGCCTCTGACTTGGAGTTTGTTTGTGCTACTGGGGATTGATTCCAGGGGCATTCTACTTCTGTGCTACACTTAATGCCCTTGTTTGATTGTTTGTTTTCAAACAGGGTCCTGCTAGGTTCTTGAGGGTCACTCAGTTGCAGAGACTGACCACAAACCTTCAATCTTCCCATCTCAGCCCCTCAAGGACTGGGATTACAGGTGTGCACCACCATGCCTACTCTGACTTAAGGTTTGGATGAGGACCCCAAAACACCATCTAAGCTTCCTCACATCTATCTAGTTACATACCCTTACTTGAATAAGAGCTCAAGGAATTTCTGCCAAATAAATAAAATAAAAGAACTGGGATTTGGGCCATCATTGATATTCAGAATGATAAATGCATGTTGCATGATCAAGGATGGAGTCCTCTTCCTACGTGTAGGACTTCATGCAGGAAATTCCCTTTAGTGAACAGATATGTGGACTGGCTTTGGGGCAGCACAGTGCCCTAGAGATGTCAGGGGAATGGGTGATTTTATGCACAATGTATAAATGACAAACGGCAAGTCCTCCCCACTTGACCTGTCAAAGTAAGAGCAAACTCAGTTGTGTATATCTGTGCTTGCTTTATTTTTGTTGGTCAGCCCTTTAGAGCTTTGCTCGGGGTTTCCTTTGAAGTGCACACAAATAAAGGAGTCTATGTCACTTAACAAATGACTTAACAATATTGCCACAGTGAAGAGAGAGGCAAGCCTTGGAATTACTGGTGATGATGGTGTGGCAGGAACTTTCTCTAGTGTCCAATATCAGGACTTGCTGTTCAATATGAACTGGGAACTTCGTGCTTCACCCATGAGTGGTGGAAACAACCACGAGGGAGGTGGTGACATTCATCCATGAGTCTTCATGAGAATTCATTCTGAATATATAGTAGAAAACAATTGGACTTTAATCCAGTAAGAAGCAATCCAGGAAGAGTGATGTGTAAAATACTAATATAATTGAAAACATAAAACAACAACATATTCAGAAAGAGTGATATGTGGAATACTAATATAACTGAAAACATAGAACAACAAATTTGTATTCGTCAGCTGAAGTTGGGATACTCTGCATGCCAAATATTTGTTGACTAATCTTTGGTGGCAGCTTGAAGCTATCAATGTGCTATGTGCATGTATGTCACTATAACTCTGAACTACACTATGCTATGAGACTCCAATGCACCAATAAAAGTATATAAAAACTTTAAAAAAGAAAGATCAGATATAGATTCTAGAACTTCCAGATATAAATTCTAGAACTTACAGATATAAATTCTAGAACTTCCAGATATAAATTCTAGAATTTACTGGACCTGGAGTGTGTCCATTCTCTTTAGTGTTCCTTTCAGTTTCCTGCATATATTGCTAGTCTCCCCATGCACTAAACTTTGTAAAGTTCATGAGCTAGGTTTCCACTGAGGCAGTAATTTTATCATTTTTTATGCTTGGTGATATAAAGGGCATGTTATCTACGTGTGTCTAAATACCATGGACAACAGACAGAAGACTATTAGCACCTCACTGAGATTCATGCCCATGCAAAGCAGTAAATAAATATTTAACAAGAGACCCTTTTGCATTTAAAAAATAATAGATTACACTGAATGCCAAAGATCAACCCAAATTACCTCAGCAATACCCAGGTTCTTAGTCACCAGAGAAATTAATTACTAATGTCCCTTCAGTTTTATTATAAGCTCGTAGTATTTTGGGTGTTGAAATCTTTTCGCAGTTGGGTGCAGTGGCACATGCCTCTAATCCCAGTACTAGGGCAGCTAAAACAGGAGGATCTCAGGTTTGTTGAAGCCAGCCTCAGCAACTTAGCAAGTCCCCTCAGCAAATTAACAAGATCCTGTTTCAAAAGAAAAAATAAAATAGGACTGGAGGTATAGTTTGGAGGTAGAATGCCCCTGGGTTCAACATCCAGTACCAAAATTATATATTATATATATTTTATATAAATTATAAATATATGATATATATTAGCCAAAACTAAACCTTTTCCATGAGACCTCCTTGCCTCAAAGGGCCCCATGACTTAGCAAGAACTTATAAAATCAATGTAACTGCAGAGGGACCCAGGCCAGGGGCCTGAGTGGACATCATTGGACTCAATTTAACCAAGCCCATGGTGACTGCTTATCACCTCTGATTAAATAAAATTAACATTTCCCTGAATCCTATTTTGTCACAAGCACAGGTACAAGGTAAATTTAGATTGATATTGAATATACAAACCATAAGATGCCTCCATGTTCAGAGAATGAGATCATTTTTGCATTCCTGGGTGCCCAGGAAATTATGAAGTCAAACAGAGCATTCAATGACTAGGGATTAAAACTCCTGAATTTAAGGATTATAACTTGATGCCTAAGGATAGGGACTCCTGAATTAGAGGATTATAAATTCATGTGGATATAGACAACACCAAAAATCTGCCACCAGTGTCTTTGTGTTTCAGAAATCACCTTGCCTCATTCGATATGGTGATATGATGTCCATCAGTTAAAAGTTATATCCTCTAAGGGGCCCTTATAGGCACTTGGACTCGAGCCAAAGGCCACCCAGGACCCAAACTAAACAAATACAAAGAAAATACCCCTGACCATCACCCTGCCTCCTGACCAAGGACTTTACCAGATATGGACCAACCTCAAACTCACCAAAAACAACTTATATAACTGTTCCTTCAACCTTACCCCACTCCTAACCCCATAAAAAGCCGCTAGTCTGTAGGGAAGCGGGCTTCTGATTCTTGTGGGCTCTCTCCCCTGTCAGTTGCTCCCTCCCAGGCTTTTATCCCAAATAAAGCCTGTTTCTTGCTGTCGAGCTGTGTTCCTTTGTCTCTATATTCTTTTTTTTAATGTGTTTATTGGTGCATTGTAGTCTCACATCACAATGAGTATCAGTTTGGTGTTAACATACATGCACACAGCTCTTGGTGTCCCTCCCCTGCCCCCCCCCCACATGTAGCACTGAGAATGATGTTGGTATAATCTCATGTGTACACATTGTTTATGACAGTAATTCCATAGATTCACTTCTTTCTTGCCCTTCCCCTTCCCTTGCACTACTGAGGGTTCTGTTATCATTGGAGTCCCTTTTGTGTCCCCACTACTCCCTAGGATGCGCATATTAATGAAAACATATGTCCCTTCTTT